>CM076582.1:1075889519-1076011614 GCA_034641835.2 Pinus albicaulis | reverse complement strand
TATCGTGTGTTTATACAGCTGATGATTTCATCCTTTAGGTGGTTAATTGTGAAACTCCATTTTGTGAATGGATAAACAGAACAAGCCAGTGTTCTGTTTGAACCTGCCATGTCAGGGTTCAGAAAACGTGAGCTTGGATACAGCTGGGATGCACCACATTTGACTAGTCCAAGGCCTCTAACACAGGCAACCAAGCTTGATGAGGTATTTAAATTAACTTCTGTAGGGAGCCCTTACCATCCGAATTCTCAGATATTTTCATCTGAGAGTGGTGGAGAGTCCAGCTCTGTTGCTGCTGCTACCCCATCTTGCGTAGAGTTTCAGGACGGGAAGGAAGAAAGTTCTTATTATTTTCAAGAATTTGAGTGTTTGGCCCCATTTGCAGAATTTAGAAGTTCTGTAATGGAAGGTAACTGTTCTTTGTCAAACGAACAGGATTTTGGGGCATGCAATGGTCTATATTTAATGATAAAATGAGGCTAGACTCATGTGCAACGTGTCAAAAAAGATTTATTATGTTTGATCAGACTGGAAGTAGGGGTAGAATTATATTCCACCTGAGTCAATTTTCGATGATGTTGCCGAATTCAACAATATCTAAGGCACAAATAAATCCTAATAGTATGGTTTCAGAAGAAATAAAGAAGTTGGCAGTGCCTGTTGAATGCAGATATAGTGGCTGGGAAACTCTTTCGAGTCCCTAAAATGAGACCCTGCTTGTCTCAGCTTTTGTAGCTTTGCAAAAGATAAGAGAAGATAGATTTAATTCTTTATCACCAGTCAATTTTGGTAATGAATTTATTCATTACTCTGCTGAAGGGGAAGAAAGCACAGGCATGGTTTGCTATGATGGGGCGAGCCAAAAAAAAGTGGGAGTCCTCATAGCCAGTTCCATAAAGACACCGAGGACTTGGAAACCTTGCTATGCTATGATGATGAAGAAAGTAATACTGGGCACTCACCAAGTGAAGTAACTGGGAACAATGGACACTTGTCTTTAGAAGAAGATAATTCTGATGTAACCAGTGGTATTCCAGCCAAGAGGAGGAGAATTGACTTTATGGAAAATGGAGAATAGGCGGTTGATTACACACCTGCATCTTTTGAAGAATTTGATAACATATCCATGAAAAATGAAATATACCCGTCAGTGCAGTCACCTGATATTTCTGTAGTTGACACTTCAAGCTGGGACATCGTTAACCATCCCAAGTTTTCTGCTGACATCTATGATGATAACAATAGCCAGAATCTCCTCTGTGGCTATAGTTGTCATAGTATCCACGGAGAATATAGTTCTAAAGGCAGTGGCAATGAACAGATGCAATCTGTGAAATGCCTTTTGGGACATTCAGGATCAGCCGAGAACTCAAGGAAAGGAAAGATAAAAAGAACTGTTAAGCTCCTGAAAAGTATACTTCCTGGTGGAGATTGCATGGACACCGCTATTGTTCTTGACGAGGCCATTCGGTATGTAAGGTTGCATAACTCTATAAACTAAGAAAGCAATTACTTAGTTTTTATTAGTATCTCCAGTTTGATCTAGGCTGTTAGGGTTTGGTAAGTTCATTTTTAATGTATTCAGTTATGTCGGGTTTTCGATATTAACTATTGTGAAGCAGCCGTCTTTGTGAATCCTTATGATGTGCACTTTCTTCTTGTGTAAGCAGTTCTGTTAATAACTAAATAGTAATTATCAACATTATACATATTCTAAGTTTTCCGTGAACGTAGACTGCTTTCAGAGTGAGGCATTCTTTCTCTCATTGAAAATAAATATGTTTGGGTAGAATATCCAGCTTTTGATAATTTGCATGTTATTTATGCCTCGAGTCTTTTTTGGCAGTGTTGATCCTATAAATATCTGTTCCAATGAGAATGAGTCGAAATGTTCTTCTCTACAATGAAAATAGCACGCTAAAACATTTTGAAGGCGAAAGCATTACCTCCAGGCCTGCCTTCATTATAAAGTGAAACCTAGACCATTCAGTTATATCTCTGCGGTTCCACTTGTTTATTGTTTCTATCTGTTCTTTTATTGTCCTCGTTAGGACAAAAACATAAATATACTGATATGTTTTGGCTGTAAGGAGTTGAACAGGGATCATTCTAGACATGCAATTTCAAAAATTTCTAATGAACTGTCAAACAACTTCGCATTTTTCTTTATTGTCAGCGATAGTCCGAAGCTTAATAGAAGGAAACTCTAAGTGATATATATTCCCTCCAAGGCTTCAAAAATTTCCAATTCCCAGGAGACTGAGAACTTTTAGAAGACTTGTCTGTCAAGTAGAAGGATGCGACCACTGCCCGCTCGGCTGTAGGGCCCCTCTACTCATGGCATTTAATATTTTGACAGCACTGAGTTCAACACCTTTCATTTTGCACAGCTCTTTATGGTCCATAATTTTTTTCTTCATACTATGGTCATTCGCAGTGTATGTAGTGACGCTGATGTGGCTAGAGGGGATACCAGAGGGCAGTACTGTGCAGGCTATCCTGCACTGGTTCAGGAACACCGCACACATGATGTATAAGATGATCGGAGAGGTGATCAGGGAAGAGGGCCTGGATCAGGAGTTCCACCCGACTGATTATTTGAATTTATGTGAACTATTTATAGATTCTAGAGAATTTACATAAGACAATTGTCCTTTTCTAATTTGATTTATGCTTATGTCTTGCAGTGATAATGCGACAGTTGATTACAAGAAAATCGATGCCCATTTGCACCAGTTCAAGGGAATCAGTTCCAGGTATAGATGTATAGACGATAATAGGTTATATGTTGTAGATAATTATTTTCCAGTCGGGAATTTTTAAGTTTATTTTAGATTTTTGGAATATTTAGATGGATATGGAATCTCTAGAGTATATAAGATTTTAAAATATCTATTTAATCCAACAACACTGTAAGAAAATTACCCTAGAATTATAATTTAAAAAGTGTGAGCCATGTATATGTATAATTTAGAAATTTTGAATCTATTTAATGAAGCAACACTGTAAGAAATGTACACATCGTATGGGTGAACTTGTTTGAAATTTTGATATCGACAGCTTAGGGGTGCAGAGAGTTAAAAATGTATGCATGGCGTTTCGTGAATTTTGTAACGACAATAACTGGGAAGGGTAAGTGACAACTGTATACATCACTGCTAGATTTTTTTTTTTTTAACGTCCTACTGAGAAATTTCAGCGAAATTGATTTCGTGCAGGTTTCTTCAATGTTTGCAGCAACTCAGGGAAGAATATTATCTGTTCAAGAATAAACTGCAGCATCTGTTTCATGTACACAACTGATCAGACTGATATTTTATGTGCATACATAATTGAGATTAACTTTTAGTTTTTATGTCTCTGTTTTTTTGTTTCTTTCCAAGGATAAAAAACCTAACGGGAAATCCCTACATACTTCTATACATTTTTGTGGTGATACTTTATAGGATGTAAATCTGTTGCCACTGATTATGACATCTAACCTCATGATGAAATTGAGTGAGCATTGATCCCTATAGTTTCCACACGATGCTCAAGTCATTCAACCTCTTGAGCTAGCCTCTGCTAATTTTTGTTGCTGCTTCTCTGGTGGGCTCATATCCATCATTTGCAGCTTTGAATCAATGGCCGATGGGAACCTGCAACCATGAGAAGCAGAGGCGAACCAAGCTACTATTTGACATGTAATCATAGACCAAAAGAATCTCTACTTTCTCATGACACCATCCTTGCAGATGAACTAGGTTTCGATGACTAAGCCATCCTATGATTGACAGCTCTGCAAGAAATTCATTCTTCCCTTGATTGTTACAAGTAGATCTCTTCACTGCTAAAGGAGATAAGAAGAAAGTGGAGCAGAGCAAGAGGTAAACCAGGCAGCAACAAAATAAAGAACCCTAGGTGGAATATCGTTCTGTTTTTAGATTTTTCTTTAAGGTATTGTGACCTTGCCCAAGACTTGGACTGGCAGGCTCTCCCAATTCAGCATTTGAAAAAAAATGAATATTTGGCGTTGTAAGTTTCATAATAGGTGAAATCCATTGTGGGATACACATGTGAATTCATAAATCTGCAGTTTAATAGAAGTGTTGGATGTGAAAATTTGAGTTTTCCCATCATTTGCTTGTGCCTTTAAAGTTGTGTTTGCTTCCGTTTATAAGCTTTATGTTCTTGTTTGAAGAAGATTTTCAGCCCCTGTTGTTGTGGTTGTTTCCATGCGTACCTGTGGGCTGCACCACATCCAACATGGCAATAATTTAAAAAGTAACAGTAGCCTCTAGCTTTAGCTTCCAACGACAAAATTTGAAAGATAATGCATCATAATAGCAAGAGTGAAGAGCAAGATTATTTGAACTTCGAGGGTGAAAAGAGAATGACAAACTCCAAGAATTAACTGTTGATGAACTAAACACCAAATACAAAATGAAGATAATAAAGAACGAAAAGCATACCTGCTGAGCCATAAAATGCAGCCCAGAATGTCCAAAATTTAAATGCAACCCAAAAACACAGGCCAGAAATGCAGTGTCCCAGCCCAGAAATGCAACCCAGAATGTAAGAAACAAAGAAACATAAGTGTTACTCCATGGAATGGTGGATTATAGTCTCGGAAATGCACGAAGAACAGAGAAAGCGAATACAGTACTTGAAGCAGCAAATTTTGAGGGTGTTTATAGGTTTTGTGTGTGATTTTCGTTTTTGGGCACAATTTTTGGATTTATTAGTGCATTTTTTGGGTTTTCGGGTCAGCCATGCATTATGACATACCTCAACTGTATTAAACTATATAGGCACATATATGGTATGGTAAATTCAACTATATGTTGACTGTACAATATTCATACCATAGAGATAGTTTTCCGTACCACACAGGAGCTGAATTTCGTACAAGAACCTCCAGTATGACCGAATTTTGAAACTATACTCCGTTGGTGTAATGCATAAAACATCAACAAACATCAACATCTTATAACATTCATTTACGGAAGTGCAGTTGTTTCAGAAGAATAGTGTATGGTGTTCTGAACAGTATACACTGCTAACGCAACGAATATATAGGAATGAACAATAACATTGGTTTATGCTAATCACATTATGCAGTGGTTCATCAAGCCCGAGACAAGGTATATGCCTTCTTTGACAACTGAATAATAACAGGATCAAGCAAATATATGTATCACAGTTGCAATTTCCAGGCAAGTGTGCAAAAAAATTGTTACTATTAGGATAGAAAGAAACAAGGATTCATTACAAGTTGCAAATACTGATTGTAGCAGAGTGCTGATGTGATTATCAGCGAGTAGTGATTAATTAATGGGAAAATGAGATAAATATTGGTGTTAATAGAGGTCGGTAGCAGCAATGGTAGATTACGTCATATCAATTGTCTGCCTCTTTATGTTTCAGCTCATAATTATATATCAGAATTATATAGAGGAGGGTCACTCAAGATTCACATTATAAGATTTGCATCTGTTGACCCGTAAAACTATGTTTTTCACAGTATAAATGGAGAAAATTTCATCTTTTCTGTTTCATGAGTAAAACCTGACGGCGAAATGCAATTTCCTTTTTCCCTTCATGTCAAAAACTACAATTACTTCAAATTAGCAATTACAAACAATGCTCTATTTGGATTATGTTCTTGTGGATGCAGTCATTACTAGTTTAGAAAAAACCTAACACAAATATTCATAGATACAATTGTTTTGCCCATATGCCTTGTAATAATGACTAGTAATGGCTATTAGTTACAAGAGAATCTCGATACGTGTGGTTATTGGCACGATTATGTAGTTCATCTCTAATATTGTCGGTTACAAGATTGTTGGGAGTGTTAAAGGTACAAGCTTAAGTGTTTATAGTAATTTTTGCACACTTGCACAAATTTATGGCCCAATGATCTGAGATGTTGCTTGATCTGTTATTGTGGATTGTCAAAGAAGGCATATACCTTGTCTCGACGATGAACCTTTGTATAATGTGATTAGCATAAACCAATGTTATTTGTCATTCCTCTATATTTGTTAACGTTAGCATTGTCTTGTTAGAACACCATACACTATTCTTAAATATTTGCACTTAGTAAATGAATGTTATAAGATGTTGATGTTTATACCATTACCAACGGTCTGGTTTCAAAATTCGATGATCTTGGAGGTTCTATGTGAAATTCAACTCTGTATTGATGTGACTGTCTCTATGGTATGAATATTGTACGATCAACATATAGTTAGATTTACCATACCATATATGTGCCTATATAAGTTTAATACGAGTGAAATTATGTCATAATGCATGGTGACCAAAAAACCCAAAAAATGCACTAATAAATCAAAAATTGTGCCCAAAACCAAAATCACACACAAAACCTATAAACACCCTCAATTGTGCTTCAATCTTTGTATTCGCTTGCTCTATTCTGTTTGTGCATTTATGAGACTATAATCCACCATTCCATGTAGTATCTTTATGTTTCTTTGTTTCTGTATTACGGGTTGCATTAAATTTGGGGCCCATTCCTTTGTTTTTGGGTTGCATTTAAGAAGTTTTGGACATTACAAGTGCCATTTTATGGCTCAACAAATATCTTTCGTTCTTTATTATCTTCATTTTGTATTTGGTGTTTAGTTCATCATGAGTTAATTGTTGGAGTTTGTCATCCTATTTTCACCCTCGAAGTTCAAATGATCTGCTCTTCACTCTTGCTATTATGATGCATTATCTTTCAAATGTTGTCGTTGGAAGGCTAAAGCTAGAATACATTACCATTATTATGTTGGATGTGGTGCATTACAGTGAGCATGGAAACAACCATGACCAGGGAGCAAATCTTCTAAGAAACAAGAACATCAGCTTATAAATGGAAGCAAACACAACTTTAAAAGGCACAAGCAAATGATGGAAAACTCAAATTTTCACATCAGCCTTCTATTAAGCTATGATTTATGAATTCACATGTGCTTAATCCCACAATGGATCTCACCTATTATGAAACTTACAACGCCAAATATTCATTCTTTTTCAAATCTTTGAATTGGGAGAGCACACGGTCAAGTCTCGGGCAGCGTCACAATACCTTAAGAAAAATCTAAAAACGAACGATATTCCACCTAGGGTTCTTTATTTTCTTTCTTCTTTGGTTTTTCCTCTTGCTGCCTTCACTTTCTTCTTATCTCCTTTGGAGTGAAGAAGTCTGTCTGTAACAATCAAGGAAGAATGGAATTTTTCTGCTATTTGTCAATCATAGGGCACCTTAGTCATGAAACCTAGTCCATCTTGCAAGGATGGTGTCATGAAAAGAGAGATTCTTTTGGTCTATGATTACATGTGAATAGTAGCTTGGATAAGATCCTTTTTCAAGGAGTGCGGGCAGTCTTGTCATGGGAAAATAGATGCAAGATAGTGATGGGGGTTGCCAACATAGATCTAACATTTTTTTTCCCAAATTTAATGAATTCGAAAAAATCTCAAAGCTGTAAACCAGGCAAGAGATGCAAGGGGGAATATTTGCTAAATTTGAAAACAACAGTTGTGGAGAACTCTTACCTCTATTGCCAAATCTATCTTTTCGTAATGAAGAAGAAACTGTACAGCAATATATAATACAATTTTTTTTCTAAATATCATGCATCGGTCAATTATAAAGAGAAGGATGTCGAAGTCCAAAACACATTAGCATTTGGCTCTGATCAATTATCTTGGAGTATGTGACAAATATTAAACTCATAAATTCACAAAAAGTTATTTTCAAATACTGCGGGACTTTAGTTAGCAAGAAACAAAACAACAAAAAGGACATATAAAATGTCAAGCGATAAGAAACTTACAGCATCATCATAAGAGCCGAAAACAGGGACTTTGTTCATCTGCACTATTATAACCTTCTCCATCTCCATGTGACCTCGGTGATGAAGGGTGTGAACCAGTAGGTGAAGACCTTGATACCATGGTGGCCCATGAATTTCTTCTAGAAGACCCACTTCGTTGTGTGCTTGACACACATGACCCAACTCTTCTTGCGGTTGAACTGGCCATAGGTTTTGATGGAGGAAGTGGAGAGAGAGGAGGGCATGAATAGCCCATATTCGACAAGCCTACTACACCAACACCGAACTGATTATGGCTATTATCTTATTCTATGACAGGTTTCTCTGAAGTATCATATACACCCAATTCCACACTAGCCAACTCCGGTTTAAAACCCGAATTCACAACGTTACTGACAATTGAGGCGGTAATTACAGACAAATCAACACTAATCTGTTCTTGTTCCAGCATGCCAACAGCACTATTAGTCCTATCTGCTGTCAGATGAAGCGAATTCAATAGGAATGCAATGTGCCCATCTTCTAGAGAATCGGTTTCACATGCTCTAACTTCCTTAGGGGCATCATCAAGTTCACAGGATTTGGTATCTGCATTGTTGCTAGTTTCAGGAGTCTCTTGATCAATTCCAGGTTCATTAAGATCCTCGTAATTTTGTTCTTCTTCTTCAAATGAAGAGGAGAGAGAGACCTTAGATGCTATGGATTCGGTAGGTGGCAGAAAAAGTGGCCCTGCAGAAGATGAAGAAGCAGCCGCAGCCGCTGATGTTGCTGCATGTGAACAACCCTGCGAAGGATTCGATGATGAACCACTGCTGCCCCGCTGCACCAGAATTCGAGTCATTTTGTGAAAAATATAAGAAGTCCTGCAAAAATGATACCACAAACAGTTCGGCCATCGCCACCGCACAGCTGAACCACACCGCCACACTCCCCAGGAGCCACTAGTTTCAGATACCACTAGAAGGCGTAAACCTTTTATTTCTCGTCCTTACTTTAGGCGCATTGATGCCAATGCCGCGCCTTATGAGTTTATCTTCGTAACCCTGCAAGCACAAAATTCCAGAGTTCTAATTTTCCAAAAAAATTCAATGCCCAATTCAAAATAAGTGTTTATCCACATTTATATATAGCCAATTAAAAATAAGTAATGGTAAAATAAGCATATTATAATGAATTTAATGAGTATATGTAAAATTTCACAACCAAAAACCCTTACAGTTGATACGAGAGTTCAAAAGATTTGCCAAGGTTTCTGCTAAAGATTTTCCTTACCTGCAAGTCTTGTACTTCTCTATGGCACGTCACTGCTTCACTTCTCCGCATCCCCCTTACCAGCAGTCTCATAGAGACCAGACCCTCCTCTATTTCAAACTCACCCGATTTAATATTAATTCAACCGTCGCTTTTTAGATCCGCAATCTGTAAAATACCCGCAAGAGCCAAGATGATTATTTATCTGAAATCAACCCCAGATAGCAAGATACCGCCCAAACCCTACTATTGAATAACCCTAGGGTTATAAGCTCTATTAATTGTTCTTATTTAATTCTTTCCCTTAAAATTATACAATAAGGCAATGAATTTAGAGAGTTTAATTCTTACAGAAGCGACTGCAAGCAGGTCGCGAAAAAGATTACGATATTAACGAAATGGATGGCATGGCACGAAATATATATATATATATATATACGTATACGTAATTAAAAATATAATTTAATTAATAAATTAAAACATAATTTGATTAATAAAAGATTATTATCAATTAAAATAATCATATATTTATTATAATAGGGTTAATGGTTAAAATCTTTTGAAATGTAAAAAATCGATTTCAAAAAATTAAAACATAATTTAAAATATATTAAATAGAATAGGATGTTTTAGTATTATAATAGGTAAATCAAAATTTTTATAATAAAAGCATATAATTACCAATAATTTATAAATCAAGAATAATAATCCTAAAGAGAAAGGAAACCAAGAGAAAAGAAGGGAGAGGACCCAAAAAATAAAACAAATAAATAATAATAATAATAAATATAAAAATAAATAAGTAAATATATTAAAAATAAATATATAAATAAAAATAAATAAAATAAAATTAGTAATTAATAATAATAGGGAACAAAATATAAAAGCAAAAGGGCGAAATTATTTAGAGAGAACTGGAATCCAGCTCTTACTCAATTTCCACCCATCATTCCTATTAAGAAAGTGTATAGTGGTTTTTTTTTAATGTTTTTAGTTTAAACTTTGTGTTTTAGGTTATCGATTTAGTTGTCAAAGTAATTTATATATATATATATATATATATATATATATATATATATATATATAACAAAAAAAAATCAAAGTACTTTTCCTTTATTGCATTGCTGCATCTTTGCAAAATGAACATTCAATTAAACATCTTCCTACTCCACATTATTTATTTAATTATTTATTTTCACTTCATATTATTTATTAATTTATTTTTAACTGCTTCAAAATTACCAATTGCTAAAAGAAAATCCCTAGTTCGTATAACCTACTTTCAAATATATTAAAAATATATGCTTCATATACCGTCAATAACTCACATCTGAAATTGCTACCAATGACTGCACAAAAAAGGAAGTTATTCCAGCAAGGCATAGTGGTTACACCTGTTCTCCTCTCTTCACTGAATAACCTCGATCATTTTTACTCAGTGCCCTTCATACACGTAATATAATACAAAATCATCTATCTGTCTCTGTTTAACGCTCTGTATGTCCGAGTTTGTAATGTCAACGCAGGCTTTGTCGTGCTGCAGCGTTGCCCTGTCGGTTGCTACTAATAATATAATAAGGCACAAACAAAACAAAACAAAAAACCCTAAAACTATTTCCGAATCTTGCTTATCCCTTGAGAGTGAGGGAATCAGTCACAGTCACTACCCTCCTAGTAAAGTAGTTCCAAAATTAATTTGTTATAGGCTTGGAATTAATGAATGCCAATCTCATACATATATTACATTTTATGACTACAATAAAGTCGTGAACTGTCTGCCATGCGATTTTGTAATGATCATTTTCCAGCCTCGTCACGTCATATATGTCTGGCATACTTCGCATTCAGTGTTATTAAATGATTGTTTTCTTCTATCCCCTTACTTTTGTTATAACTTTCAGAGTAAATAATTGGAAGTCAAGATAAAGATTCAGCGTTATATACAAACTACAATGCAGATGATGCTTTCCCTGCGGGGAACAGGCGAAGACATATGCAGATGATAACCATCTTTTATATATTTATATATAACTCTGGGCACCTCAGCCTTGAACCGGGAAACATAAAAATATTTCTTGCATGTAATTTTATAAGTGGAGGCTGGAACCACCGACTCGTCATTTGGGAACGTAAAGATTCCTTTGGAAATCGATACCATTAGATTCTTCTGGTAAGTTCACGCCATTGGGTTTCGCTTGACATTATAAAAGAATAAATGAATAAAATATCTTTTCCCAATTGAGTGATTAATGTTGTCTTAAAGTTTTGATAACCACATCTCCCCAAAAATTAATGAATAAGTGATTTCTTAGTCATTGGCAAGCATTTTGACTTCATGTATAGCTTCTGAGAAAGTCCTTTGTTACCCATATTTTATAACGCTAAAAACCTATCGGAGACATCCTCTATAAGCTACAGCCAAAATCTTTCTATATATAGATTAGCAGATATATCCATACATATATTGATATATATGCTATAATAGACATTATAGATTAACTGATATATCCATACATACATATATATATATATAAAAGTAAGAAATGACCGTGAGGGATTATGTTATATGTAGCTGAATGGTTATATCAAGGAAAATGTGGAGGTGCATATCGATTGTCCCATAAAAATGGATGATCGTAAAAAAAATTAATCCTCATGATAGATGCTCTGAGAATAACCACAGCCATGTGATCTTTATGTTGATTGCACGTAAGCAGTCAAATATCGAGCATAATATTTTGGAATCAGTTGACATTATTTCTATTTTGAAAATTTCCACATATTCCAAAATCCACCACATAATAATCACCTACCTTGATTTCTGCACCATCAATGACACATGTCTTGGGTTTTGCTGGTCTAACATATTAAAAAAAACACTTCCATCGGTCTCTTCTGAGCCAACCATTTATATTTTCTATTAATCTCGTGCAAACTACGATTCTTATTCAAAATATTTGATTCAAGAGGAGGTGGCCCAGGCCGCTCTGGATTCTGGAATAGCGAATGTTGCCACGCTGAGAAAACTTGACAGTCACACGAATATACAACAATCCATGCAATTTCATTTTGATTGAAATTTGAAACGAAGTAAGGTGCAGTGTGATTTGATCGATCTCACTTAATAGAAAGTGAGCTTCACCCGGCCTGCAATTGCTTGCCACACTATTGTAAACTTGAAGACGGCTTCTTGTCCCATGGTTTGGCTTGGGTTGGCATGACATGATTCAACATCAGAAACCGTTACTCGTAGTATGTATGACGCTGGTATTCCTCGGTTGGATAACATCTATGTTGCACAAGTTTATGGAACGGGGAACATTGGAAACTTGGTTATTGAAGTTTGGAAACGGCTTATTGGGAGAAATATTATATGTAATAAAAATTAAATTAAAAATAATTAATCAATTGAAATTTTTAAAATTTTTTAAATTTAAAAATATTTTTTAATATAATAATATTAAAAATAGTAATAATATCTATTTATTGAAAGAAACATGTTTTTATTAATGATTTTAATTAATACTAATGAAATATATGTTGGTGTTTTTTTTTTAATAAATTTTTGGGAAAATCACATAATCAATTGAGAAAGGACACATTTGGAACTACTTAGTGTAGTTCATCATGAGAAGAATGGTGGTTGTGCTAATATACATCCATCAATAAATATAATTCAGAAATGCAATGGTCAGGGCAAAAATTCAAATATAAATTAATGAAAGTGAATGTTGATAAATTAAAATATTATAGTCAAAATGGTTAAATAGAATAAATAAATAAATAAATAATCAAATAAATAAAAATAAAATTATATGTATACACTAAAATTAGAAAAATCATAAGAAACAAGAAAAATAAAAATAATAAAAGTTAACAAACAAACACACTCTGAAAATATAATAATATATAAATAAGAAATCAATGTAACAGAATATTAAAAGATTTAGTCAATAGTTGGAAAAAAATGAAATTTTTATTTAACTAAGGTTAGTTAAACAATAAACTTAGTCAAAACTTATAATATATAAATTAATCCATGTTGCAAAATATATATATATATATATATATATGAAAGAATTCTAATAAAAAAGTGATTAACCAAAAACAACTAAAGTTAATAATACCTAAAACAATGGGACACATAAGAAATCCAAACAATGAAAGGGACAATAAATTAAAAATAAAATGAAACAAAAGTAAACCAAACATTGAAAGGGAAAAAAAACAGGGGAAAGGAAGCCAACTAAGAGATTAAGGATGGAATCCAACAACTACTTACCTTCCAACCATCATCACTATTCAAAGTCTTAGATATTTTCTCAATCTCAACTGCTTCCCTAAATTTTTGGTGATGAAAATGGTGAACCCTAGCAATGACCTTGGAATCATCTAAACAAATATGGTGCTTAGTCTTCCCAGCATGCTCAGCCAAAGTAGAGGTCTGAGTCCTACAATGCCTAATATCAATAGCATGTTCTTGAATCCTCTTACTTATGGAGCGAACGGTTTCTCCAATGTAAGGAATCCCACAAGAACAAGGGCTCATATAGACTCCTTTCATGCTTTTGGGGTCTAGCGGATCCTTAACCGATTTTAGGGAACTACGAATGGTATTTAAAGGTCTAAAAGTGGAAGATATCAAATGCTTCCTTAAAATCCGAGTAATTTTGTCAGTAGTACCCTATATAAAAGGTAATTGAACACTACCAACCAGTTCACCAATAAATATTTTTAGTGTAGGACCTTTATTAGCATTTAAAAAGGCCTTCAGGCCTTGACGTTTACTATAACCATTCAACTTAAAAACTCCAAGAATATGGGATTTTTCCTCCTCCAAGTGCTCATCATCAAAACCCCTAAGAGCTTAGTGGCTAATGTGTTGAGAACACCAACCTTCTAAGCTGGAAAATGATGAGAACTAGCGTGAATATATTGTTCCGTAGGGGTCTTCTTTCGAAAGACTTGGTGGGAGAGTGAGCCATCATCCTTTCTGGAAATTATAACATCAAGAAAAGGAAGGCAACCATCAATTTCAGTTTCCATAGTGAACTTAATAGAGGGAGCCTGATCATTTAAGCGCCGATGAAAACCTTCTAACTTCTGAGGACCATGAGACTAGTTTATGAAAGTGTCATCAACAAATCTCTTCCACATATTAGGCTTAAAAGGAGCAGAAGCTAAGTCTTTAGATTCAAAATCTTCCATAAAAAGGTTGGCTACAACAGGAGAAAGCGGGGAAGCCATAGCAACACCACACGTTTTCTCATAGAACTCACCATCAAAACTAAAGAAAGTAGAAGCAAGACAAATCTCAACTAATTTAGCAGTGTCTGGTTTCGTAATACGATTGATCACTTTAACTGCCTCATTGATAGGGATGTTGGTGTAAAGCGATACAACATCGAAACTAACCATAGTGTCATTGGGATCAGACTTTACATTCTTCAATTCCTTGAAAAAAGAGGAGGAATCTTTCACAATAGAATTAGTCCGACCGACAAGAGGCCTGAGCTTACGAGCCAGAAACTTAGCTGAGAGATACGAGGGTCCCCCAATTGTGTTAACAATTGGTCTCAGGGGGACACCTTCTTTATGAATTTTAGGAAGGCCATAAATTCTAGGAACGACAGTGTTGCTTTCAATAAGCTTATGGCTAATAGAACCCACAGTGCTACTAGATTTTATAGCATCTGCCACCATCTAAATAGACATTTTGAGTTGTGTGACACTCACTATTATCTTGGAAAATAATCATTCCACGAGAGATTGATAACTTATTATATGACCTTAAACTAGTATCCAAATCCATCGCCAATGCCAGGTCAAGCAGATGAACCAGTAACACATATGGTCAAACTTGACCCATAATCCATTTCAATTTACCCCTTAGATCTAAAGAATTTATAGCCCACAAACACTCCTCCCAAAAATGACTTGTTGCTTAGATCAAAGTGTACATGAAATTTAGTTGTCCAATTATGACAAAGATAAGGGAACTTTGGGAGGTTTATATATTTCTCAAGACGTGTAGCCATTCCCAGCAGTGGGAACGCTAAAAACACCCCTTCCACATACTCTGATTAGAGTCTTCCATGTTCCTTCGCTCCCATTGTCACTACACGGGGGAAAAAAAAACATTTCGTTCCAATTCTAAAGCTCTTGGGAATGCACGAACCTAATGGGTTCCATACATGTCGGGCGCAGTTCCCCTATAACTAAGTATAACATTCTCACTCTACTTCTTTTGAACCTTCCATTTTTTTGAGATGCTTACAATCTCGCTTACTGAAAATTGTCTTATACACTAACATAACCAAATTAATAAATGTGGTTGATATATGTTGATTAGCATATAAAAAGTGGAAAATGATGTTGATAGACATTTATCAACCATAGTTATTAATGTGGTTGTGCTAGATGACAACCGAGGCACATGGGGAGAAGTAGTAGATAATTATTATTAATATTAGCAATAGCATATCATCATTATTATTATTATGATTAGTCAACATTATTAATATTAATAAATATTAAACCTTATTCACAGACCCTAATATTATTATTGAATAATAAATCTTATTAGTTATAATTAAATATGGTGCATTGGACTAAGAACAACTATGAGAGAACAAGGTTAACTATTGTTAAATATAGTAAACATAGTGTTGACCTAGTTGGATCATGGTTAACTATTTTAACATTGAAAATAAAGGTTGACTTTGTTTAACTATGTTTGACTAATGTGTTTTACAATGTTTGATTGTTAATATAAATCAATAATATTAGTAGGAAATTATGTTTGACCATGGTTGATCATGGTCGACCATGGTTGACCTTGGTTGACCATTCTCACCATGATGTTGAATGACCATTGTTTCTCATTAGTCGCCCATGGTTGACATTGGTTGACCATAGTTGCTCATAGTTAACCACAGTTGGCCATATTTAACCATGGTTGATCATGGTTGACCATAAAGACATTGATTGAAAATTTATGGTTGACTATGTTTGATTAATGGTTGACTTGATTAGACTATGCTTGTGTATGTTTCACTAATGTGGTTGACTACGTGTCATTGTTTATACTAATCAATAATATTAAAAGGCGATAATGTTTGACCGAAGTTGAAGAGTGTTGACTGTCAAACATACTCAAACATAATTGACGATAGTCAACAATATTAGAAAATGTGGTTGAAAATTTTTGTAATGTCATATTGCAACATTATATAATAGAAATGTAATGTGACATTGCAATAATGTTTTTCACATTGCAATGTTGGATAAATTGCCGTGTAATGTAACATAGCAAAAATGCTTCTCACATGTGACATTGGATAACTTTATGTACCATTATGGTGTCACAACATGTTTGATCATTAACATTAATCATTAATATTAATAGGAAATTATGTTTGACTGAAGTTGGAGAGTCTTGACTATCAAACATAGTCGAACATATTCAACCACAATATTAAATATGGTTGATTTCTTTTGTAATGTTGAATTGCAACATTGCATGCATTTTAACGTAATGTAACATTGCCAAAATATTTGTCACATTGCGACATTGTGATGTTGGTTATATTTTTGTACCATTCCAACATCACAATGTTAATATTATTTTTATTAGTCAACTTTATTAATATTAATATTGTTATTATTAAACATTTTTAAATCTTGAATGTGATCGACCAAGGATGACCTTAGCTAACCAAGGTTGATAATGTTTGACTTTGGTTGAACTTGATTGACCATTATGGTTGACTAGGTTTGACTGATGTGGTTGAATATCTGTGATTATTAATATTAATTAATAATATTAAAAGGTGATAATGTTCGACCAAAGTTGAAGAGCATTGAGTATCAGACATACTCAAACATAATTGAAGAAAGTCAATATTAGTAAATGTGGCTCACTAATTTTGTAATATCACATTGCAACGTTAAATAAATTGCAATGTTGTAAATGTTCCCTCCCACTTTTAGAAGCTCTCTAGGGTAAACATGAGACGAGTGCCACTATGATATGACCCGACCTCCAAGTTTGAGTTATGGAAGTGGGCCCAACAAATCGACAACAAATTGACATCCCACAGGGACTACAAACCACCCAGGACCCAGCAAACCACTCCAGGTGATCAATCCTTGAGATGGAACCTTTTTTAACAACGTTTACTCCACAACTTCACCCTTGACACTTCATGCATGCAATTATGAGGTCCAAACCACACTCATAAGCTTTCTTCCATGCAGTTATGCCCCAAAAACTCCAATTTTGTGCCAGTAGTTCCAAGATTTAAGCCATTTTTCAGGTTGGCCTCTAGACCACTACCAAGAACTACTTGTAACTTTATAGAAACATAAATAAAATGACGACAAAGCCTACCAATCAAAACTCAAGTAAAAACTTGACCTAGACATGCCTAATCCATGATAGGAATTTCGTCAAACATATGGTAAAGATGAAAACTAGAGGTTATGAATTCATATTTGATCATAAAATTTTGAAATTCATTTGAGAACGTTGTATTCCCTCTCTAGCTAGTTGCAACAACACTAGTTAGCCCATGCATTCATCAACCATTCAATAACTTAACAACAGTAGTTAGCCCATGCATGCATCAACCATGTGAACAAGATGAGTTCTGGACATAAAACCATATGCGACACATGCTAACCCACTGAAAAACTTAGAAAAGCTTGATCAACAATGAATATATATCAAAACACCACTTTATGCACATTCCCCAAGTATAAAAAGTGAAGTGTGTGTGGCTGCGACATGAAAGTGTCGTTTTACAACAACAAAGGTGTTATGACCATGAAATGCATATAGAGATGTTCTATTCAATGCGACGACACTTGAGAACACTTAAGACATATAAAACAACAAAAAACAACAATTGGCGACTGAGTCAACACTTGATATGACAATGAAGTAGGCTCCAAATTCGAATTCGAATGTAGTGAAATTTTGGAGGGTGTGTAACAACCACAACAGAACCCTTGATGTGTAAGTACATAAGGAGGAACCACACCCACCATAGTTTGTATAGATAGACCATTCCTCTGAGTATATATCTATTTTTGAGGTCCTCCTAAAATCACTGAGACACTAATGACTGTGTTTACTTTTTCTTAATGGCAAGTGAGCTATCCTTTTTTTTTTCTTTTCAAGGTCAGCGAGTGGTATTCCCAAGTTCTTATTTTCCATACCCCAATTGTTTCCAGGTTTAATGAAGCTACCACTTAAGTTTCGGTTAGGATTTCATAATTGATTTCTCTTCAACAAGGGATTACTCTTATGTTTTGGCTAGCTAGAGTTATAGGGTTTCCAAAATGGTTATTATACATATTTTTTTATTCGATTAGAAAGACCCGCAACCATATTCTTGTTAACATTCAACGACGCTACTAGTGTAACTTTTCGTATTTACTAGGCATGGTTTGTTATCATAATCTCGTTTAAAGTTCTTCTTAATTTGGATGATGGCTAGTGGCCAAAACACTAAATTTCACATTGTAATCGTTTTGTTACTTATATATATAAAAGTAACAAAACGATTACATTATGAAATAAGGTTTACAAGCCCTTCACGAATTTAGTGGCTTGCGAGTGTTTTTAATGTTACACAAGGGCTATTGCTATAGATTTATACGTCGTCAACGTAATACTCCAACTTCCGTTAGAATGGTTGCGGCTTGTTGTAGTTATTTCCATCTGTTTTCAATGTATTGTCAATTTGCAAACTTTTTTATTGCTTAAGGTTTTCCTGTTCACTCTGATTAAAGGTTTATCTTGGGTAATCAAGTTTGGTATTAATTTGGGGTTTTCTCAGGTTCGCTTCATCATAGGTTAAACGTCACATTGGTTCTTCGTAAAATCTATGATGTCCAATTTGTGGCTGCAAACTAATTAGCTTCTCTTGCTCTACTTGTGCTAATTTTTCTTGAGGACTTGTAATTTTGCTATTAATAAATGATTTGATTTCCAAGAAAAAGGTATGCAATTTCTATATAATTTGACCTGCATGTTATATTTGAATTATCTGTTGGAAATAGTTCCATACTTACATGTATTTATTTAGGCAAGAGAGCCAGGGAAGGCCTCCCCAATTTTCTTTTTCCTATTGGTCTAAGTATAAAATAGTGGTTGTAGAGCATTCTCACTAGTTGAAATATTTATCCTAAACTCAAGTAAAGCTTTATCACTCCTATGTTTTATTTTCATATTTTTCTTTAATTGGAGACATAACCTCTAAAGGAATTAATGTCTTTAGAGTTTTCTTTTAATATATTTTAATTAGGTTGACTTTTTTGAACTGCTCAATCTCGTTCAGTCTTGGCCTTGAATTCTAGATTGTTTTTAGATTGTTGGTTAGCCAACTTGGCAGTCTAGAACTAACCATAATTCTTATTTCAAATTATATTCAATAAAAATCACAACAGAGTTCAACATGGTTCACCTTTAATGGAAGGATAAACACTCCATTACATAAGCTACAACATCTATTCACTATTTAGAAAGAAAAAAAACATTATAAACAACAAGTCTAGATTACTTACTTGTCTTCACTGTTTGGAGCAACCAAAAAATCACAAAGAAATAGAGTGTTCTACCCAACTGATGAGTACTATGTCTGCACAACAGGACTCCCCCTTCCGATAACAGTTACTTGACATTGACCTAATTATGTCTATCTAGAGGCATCAAGACCTTCTGAGTCCAGCTCAGGAACACAGATTCATAAGTTTGTCTCAAGGATCACATTGGACACCCACCAGCTCAAGGATACTTCAACTAGCAGCCTCCTATTGCAAGTTCCAAAGCTTGAAGATTCAAATCCTCTCTTGGACATCATTCAACCAAGTACCAAGTCTCCAAGTTCACCTCAGGTTTTCCCTCTCACCCTCTTGGCTACCTTGTCCCAACTAAGATTATTTATCTATGGGGAGAGGAATAACAATCTTAAGTGCCTCCTAATTTTATGGTTGTCCATAGCTTGTAATATATATATATATATATATATATATATATATATATATATATATTTATTTATTGATTACATAAAATAACATTTATGTTTTACCCTTTACCTAGCAGTTTTACCAAGTAATTTCTGTAAAACAAAACATTTACATCTTTTACCTATGGGTGTTACAATAAATCCACTTCATATTTTGAATTATAAAGCTTATATTAATGGAATAATAGTTCTCTCACTCTTTCTCTCAATATATATGTTTAATGCTAAAATCTTTTACTCAACATGCATATCCAAATATTTGATCTATAATCTAGACCTTAAACATTTCTTGGTTATTAGTATTTTTTAAATCTTATGAATTAAATCCATAATAAGAATGAAATGGATTATGCATCTCCTTAATAATGGAAAGTAAAATATATGAACATGTTTAATTTAAATTACTTTTTTTTCTTATAGATATGTTATTTAATATAAATAGTTAAAAGCAAAATATCTTTTGTTATTAATTTTTTTTTGTTTTAAATATTACATGTAAAAAATAGATAAAATGAATTAAACATTATATAATATCAATAATATAATTTTCTATCAACTCTATTTAATGAAAAAACTATATATCTTATATTTTTATTACTATTATCACTATTAATTTGTAAATATAAATATAATTAGGCTGATAGGCCTTCTCTTTTGAAAGAGATCAATTTTTTTTTCGTCAACATATTCATTCTGCAGACAACACCTGTTGTTGTCAATATATTCATTCTGCAAAGGACACCTGTTGCCTTGTTCAGAGATATTCCTTTAAATATGAAATTCGTTAATATCTTCATAAATCTCTGACCCTCGCGGAAATGACGTTTAATTCATAAATGAGGCTGAACTGATAAACTGAATTCTTGACAGATGTAGCATCTATTTCGCTGAAGGTTCACCGACGCGCAGGCCACTGTGGTCTCAGTAAATGGGACAGTGGCTGAACCTACGGGCGTGGTTCATGCAAAGGCTTTCGCTGAAGGTTCACCGGTGCGCAGGCCACTGTGGTCTCAGTAAATAGGAAAGTGGCTGAACCTACGGGCGTGATTCATGCAAAGGCACCTTTCATGGAGTAAATTGGCTTCCCCATACAGTATTTGCAACCCTGAATAGGCTGAACAGAGGCAGCGAGCATTATTCCCGCGAATTTGCCGGTCCTTGTTGTCGTAATTAACTGCAAAATTCCACCTGCCATGCTCTCAGAAATCCAGATCATCGGTAATGGAAAGAGTGGGTAATCCTCTCATTACTATTCCCCTAAACAGCTTCACAAATAATGGCTACAGTTTCTGTCTTCTTCCAGTTTCTTCTTCACTTCCGGATTCCAATTTTCCTGCCACCTGCAACTGGACAGCACATGCTTCTGCTCAACCACATTCGGGCTTCCTCTGTCGCTCGCAAGTGTGGTAACCTAACCATGTTAGCACTTAAATTAATTTTAATTTCAAGTTTCCTCGTTAGTGACTCTGCAGTGAAACTGGAAGCAGGGTTTTATCGATCCAGGGTTTACATTTAGCCGCAGTTAACAGGCATGGTTCGATAAACCTCTGCATCCGGCATGTTCCCTATTTCCTAGAAGCCACTGGGGCCTAAACCCACATGCTAATATCATATCACAGTGAATTTAATATCTTCTTATTATGGGTTCTTAAAGTTTGTTACAAAGTTTCAGGAAAATTCGTTGATGGGTCTCTTAGTTTTATTTTAAGCAGTAAATTTCATTGATATTCAAAATGGGTTCTTGATTGATACTTAGAGTGTGTTCCTGCTGATTTTTCTGTCAACCTAAATATCAGTAGATATCCTGGACGGGTAGGAGATATGCTTTCATAGAGTTTGTCTGCTGCTACACAAAGAATCGTTCATCATATGAATTTTTTTGTTGTTGACATAGCAATCATATTGTTCATACCTTTGCAATGTCTTGCATAATAGTCATGCCACTTTCTATAGATAAAAAAATGTTTAACCATTCTCTTCAATATCTTGACATATGCTCATGAAGCGAGAAGCGTTCTTGCGCTGTTCTTGGGCTGCAGGATTCCTCCTGATCGGAAAAATTGTTTTGGGCATTTTTGTACTTATAGCAGTTATCTAAGAAAATGTAAATACAAAAGTTGATTGCACTAAGAGATGCTAGAAGCCAATAATAGTAGTCTAAATGCACTTTGTTTAGGTTGTCTATGAACCAACAACTCCCCTTGTTTCTGCAACTAAGCTTCTCAGTAACTGAAATAAGGATGCTGCTCAGGAAATTACCAATTCCTAAAACACTCAAATACACAGCTACTCTTGCATTCCTACCATTGTAAATACATCAGCTATGCCAAATAAGATATATTTTGGAAGCAGCAGAAAAATGCTCAATGGAATTGTTGCATTGGGCATACCTATGAGTCCATTTTCCTTTGCAACCTTGATTCTTCTGATCTCTGTCAACGCAGCAACAATCATTGATAGAATGAAGATAACCATGCCAGTTCCTATCCTCTGCAGAAATTTTATACCACGTTCATTCCCTCTCAAGTTTCTGGCAATAGGAACAAAGATGCTCATAAACATTACTGAAATTATAGAAGCCAGGTTATCTATTGTTTAGTGTAACAGAACAACCTATGTAATCCCATCATGCACATTAGTCAAATCTACTGAAACTTGGCTTCAAAAAGGACAGATATATATGTGGAACAACCCATTTCTCTCAATCTATATAACAGAGTTCTAATATGTATGCTTTGAATTTTCTCTTTCTATCTATATATACATAACAGAGGGTTTTAATATATGTGTTCTTGGAGAGAGTGTTCTAATATTTTTAATGTTCATGAAACATTCTATCTTCAGACAGCCCAAAGGTTCAATTTTCACAAGTCATATGCTGAGCTTATAATGAGTGTATTCTTCTAATAGCTTTTAATCTATCGCTTACAATCTTGTTATGTTATGGAAGAATCTGTTTATATTTTCCCTATTACTTCTCAAACGCAACAAAAACATGTATATTCTTACTGTAGAATATAAAGATATTTTTGAGTACAACAATAGCAGTACAATGATATAACTCTGGAGTAAAGATATTTCTGAAGATAACAATAGCAGTACAATGATATAAGTCTGGAGAAACTTAGCCTACTTTGCTTCATTGGATCCATATTTCATCATTGATTTTCAAAACATACAAATGTTCAGTTGAAATATTTATCTGTAAAAACTTTGAAAGAAGAGAGGTAACCAAGATTTTATTTCGACTTATAAGCTAAATCTATTAGCATTATGCCAATGCTCACCTACACATTAAATGGAGTTTGCAGACTCTCCCGTTTCTCGGCTGAAGGGTAAAACATAAGCATGGAGTAAGGGATGTAAGTAATCATGGAGATATACTATGAAGCCTACAGGTTGGCCAATTGCTTATAGTTGCAATCCCTATTAAGTTGATACTTATGTTCATGAAGTTCAAGATTGGTCATAAAAATTCGGAGGAAAGTCTTTTTAAACTTATGTATATTGTCTTTTCATTTAAAACCAAACTTACTATATATTTTTAAAACCTTACTTACCATATATATCGCATATATTTTTAAAACCTTACTTACCATATATATCGTAGAAAGGAAACCACAATTATCTCGATTTTCCTCTTTGCGCTTGGGAGATGAAGTTATTATGGAAGGTAAACAGTTTACAATTTGTGAATGGCTGCACATCTTTTACCTGTTACAGATTTCCTTTATCTTACTGGTATGGAGCAAAGTCAACACTTTGCTAATTTGCTCTATTGGATGTCCAAATTTACATTCTACATAAACTAGGGTTAAATGGTCTATCTACCTACAAGTTAAATTCAATTTATTTTCACTTGGCAGAGGAATCAAACTACCCAAAAAGAAAGAAGATATGATAGCCCTCTCTTAGAAGTTGGTGGTATTACTTACTATAGTACTGAACCTTTCAAGAAGTAAGCTAGTCATATCTCTCAGCACGGTACTATGGTGTCACCCTCTCTGCAGTTTTATTCACACTTCAACTATTACTTCAATCTCTGTCAATATTTTTATTTAGAGTAGCTATGTGCTTTGCAGCTAAATATAAATTGCCCATGAGAAAATATCTGGTAGCTATTTCTTAGAAGTTAGTGGTATCACTTAGTACAGAGTACTGAATCTTTCAAGAAGGAAGGAGGTCATATCTCTCAGCATGGTAATCTAATGTCACCCTCTCTATAGTTTTATTCACCCTTTCTATGGTAGTCTAGCTTGGAGTAGCTTTGTGCTTTGAAGATAAATATAGAATTTCTCAGATATATATTTGAATATATATATATAAAGTTATTGAACCAGTGTAAATCTATAATAAACCGAGTCCATGACATACTTTTATTTAAAAATAAAAATAAAAATCACATCGAAAATTAATTTGCTCAGTTTTAAGGTAGATATTTGTCACCCACAATTCTTTGCACAACCTACAATAACTGGTTTAAATGTCATATAGTCATTTATGCCCACCCTACCCTTTATCTATGAAAATCCCTCAAGTTTATTTCTTTTTACTATGGACTGATGGATTCAAGCACTTGGAAACAATAGACAAATCTATTCAAGGTCACATATTTCTCAAGAATACTACATGACAAATCGCTTCAGTGGTGACAGAAGAAACACTTTTACAGTTCTGGCCTATAACAGTGTGTGAAAACCACCATCAAAAGTCTTCGGCGATGGTTTTGCTAGGGATAACAGACCGACGATCACTCTAAGACATGAAGTGGCAGAGGAAATTGTGCCTAAAAAACGTGGCTGGCCATCTTCGTCATCAATTTTCTCCACCTCTTAAACTCAAAGAAGTCTAAACTACTTTATTGATGCCAGGAAGCCTTCAACGGGTGGTGGGGATGTTTTCACACCACGGTCTCCACCTACACCTGTGTAAGCATCTTGGAAGCCTTCAATTTCTCTTCTTAGAGCAGTGTTGTTGGAATAGTTTATGCTTCCTTCTGTCTTACCTCTCTTATTACTGTTGATTTCTATATTGTACAAGTATTTTTCCAAGGATATGATATACATTTGACAATATGTTTGTTTATTGGTTTATTTGGTTGATTGGTTGGTTCTTTGAGGTTTGTTGAGACCCACTTGGTCTATATGACCTCTTCTCTTAGAATCAAACTTGAAAAACAAATTTAGGCAAAGACTTGATCAATCAAGGATGTTTAAGTTCCCCTGCATGTAGAATGCACAGTTTCAATCATTAAGGATTTGGTGCAGAAACTCTCTGATTTTTTATTCACATAATTCCTCTCTGAAGTTTTAGGGTCCAACATAAATTTCATTGGATGTGGAAGCTTTAATACTGCTAAAGCATTTGTTTTAACTAGTGCCTTGACAGTTACATATGCTTTGATTCGTCATTATGCTAGACTGCTTAATTTATAGAAAAATGCAGGCTTCAGTCAGTAGAGTTTTTCATTTATCTAAAGAAATTTTTATATTTTTTTGGAGCAGGTAAATAATTGTTGAATATATCTGATGTCTTTGCAGTGCAGTGGTTTCTAATGGTCAAATTGAAGATAGATGGAAGAAACCTGCAAAAAAAACGAAAATGATAAAAATACAATGGACAAAGAGATCTGTCAGTGTACTAAAGAGCCACCTGGGGGAAAAAATAAAGTGCAAATTCCAGCGTCTGCTCAATGCAACTCTCTCCAAACACGAATGGTTTGTGAAAGGTTATTTGAGCTTTCTTTGGAAAAGGGAGTGGACGACAAGGATACATCCATTTTTGATAAGGCACGAGAAATTACTGCAATACCTTTTGAAAAGGTTCCCACAGAAATGGTGCATGCCACAAGACTGATAAGGTGTGCATGCCACAAGACTGATAAGGTCTCAATCAGTGAAGTTGACAGATTCCTCCAACTGTTTTTCAAATTTAGCTGAAAAGACCTCTTTGGAGCAGCCTAGCTCATTTGTGCTTGCTGCATCCATGAAAGGCTCTGTTTCATCTACTAGGGATTCTCTCACTGACAGGTTTTACTTTAGGTGTAAAAGTGTCCGAACAACTGCAGAGAGTTTATTTAAAACATTGAATGGAAATTCTAAATCTCATCTAACCAAGGAATATAATCTTCACATCAAGAATTCTTTTGATTGGGAAGATAATGCTGAAGATGAAGAAAAAATCGGAGGTGTCACGGAAGTTTCTCTAACAACTTCTCAATTTGTTTTCAAAAAATAACACTTCAATTGCAATTGCCCCGAAAGGTGCAAAGAAAGGCAAATTAGTTACTATTATTTGGCTTATTTAAAACATTGAATGGAAATTTTAAATCTCATCTAACCAAGGAAGATAATATTCACATCAAGAATTCTTTTGATTGGGAAGATAATGTTGAAGATGAAGAAAAAATCGGAGGTGTCACGGAAGTTTCTCTAACAACTTCTCAATTTGTTTTCAAAAAATAACACTTCAATTGCAATTGCCCCAAAAAGTGCAAAGAAAGGCAAATTAGTTACTATTATTTGGCTTCTTTATGAACAAGAGTTAGCTGAAGAAGTCTAGCTTCATGCTCTCTGTAGACTTCCTCTCTCATGCTTTGCTTATGGGACATCACAACTGTCATAGTAACATCACAATTGTCATAGTAACATGTTATTTCATCGAATTTGCATAAGTTTTGGGCTTAGGCAAATTCTGTGGCCCTTCATTGTGACCAGTCGAATATATGACATCTGAAAAGGATATGGGGTATATTGTAGTGACAATTTTAGGCCTCTTTTTTATGGCATTTGGGATGCAGGGTTTCCTCATGTGAGTTCCTCTTTGTTGCTAAGGTATAATTATTTTTAACAAAAACAATGTATGTAATATAAAATCATCTTTCGTTGAATTTAATTTGTGTACGAATCATAAGTTGGGACTCCTGAAAGGTGTCTTTGTGGGGATAATAGGAAAAATTTCTTTTTTAAATTATGACCAATTCTCTCCACTTGCATGTAATCATCTATAGCAACAAAAAATGAATGTAAATACCTTAACTCCATTTCGACTAAAATATGGGTTGTTTGGTAAACCAAGGTTGGAGAGGCTTGTCTCTAGATTTTAGTTCTTGTTGTTTTTGGTTTGGTTCTGAGATTTAATTTTGTAAACTGAACAGTGGAAACACACCCTCAGTAACAACATTATGAATTAAAATTTTGATTTTGATTTTAGCAAATAAGAGATCCTTGGTGGTTGTCATGACTGATTCTGTTTAAATTTATGTAAAATTTTTTATCATGAAGGTTGCCTGAAGTTATGCTATTTTATGTATTGCTGGGATATTTGGAGTCCATTGGACTGAATTTTTAGGATGCATTTGATGGTTTCAGTTGTCATTGAAGAATTCTGTTTGAGTTTTGCACGAAATGTCTGCATGCTTGCAAATTGACTGGATAGATGAATTATGCTTTTAGATTTTCCAGGGGTTGTTTTCCTAAATTGAAAACATTAAGTACCATAATAATCATCTTAGAAATGTTTAAGAAGAATCATATTTCTGATTAAATGGTATAATTCATGTCTAATGGTATGAGAGTTTTGAAGTTTGTAATGGTTTTTGGTATGCCCAGAAGATAATAAAATCATGTCTTCTATGTTTGCTGCCAAGGTTTCATTCCATCATTTGATTACATTCTCACAATAGTTCTGTGACGAGTGCTGCAAAATCAAATTACTTGTGTTTTTTTGGTTTCTGGCTCTCTGATGCTGAAAATTTTCATGAACAATGATCTTAGAATGTGTATAATTGTCACAAATGATTTCTTTCCACTTTTCTTTTAGGTGATGATGTTTTTGTTACTTGACTGTTATATATCTGCCATACTGATCAACCGAAACTTCAAGATGAACCTTATATAATTTGTCCCTGTTTTGTCCCAATTTCAACCAACATTCTGGGGTGAAAATCATACCATTTCTGATGTCAATCTTTATGAAATATACTGGATCAGAGGAAGACGAATTCATCTCTTGAGCTGGAAGGGATCCACATTCATAAATACTGTGACCAATGTCTCCTCTATCTTCATCAACGCAACCAACCTCTCTAGGTAATAGGCAGTCGACAGAGTATTGGACCTTAAGCACTCTGCATCTAATCACAGTAACCCTAATCCAAATTAATAGAAAAATGGCGGGCCCAAAAAATTTGAAAAATAAATTATGGTTTTCATACATAAATAAATAAACAAACAAACAACAAACAATAGCAGTTTGATGGAATTAGACTACACATATTTTCCCTTCCCATTTAAGCAATCAGATAAACAATTTCAACAGATGTCAACAGTTCTAAGGCTTTGCGCAATGGGCTTGCATGAGAGGTTAGTCAGTAGCACTTGCCATAGTCATCGCAATTTCAAATTTGATTGAGAAATTTCATTGGCTCAGAAAGAGGTCGTAAACAAGGACAATAGGGGATGAATCTCAACCTCGACTGCTTTGAATTATGAACTCAAGCTCACCTGAGTATATTTCAAGAGATGGGTAAGGATAGAAATAGTCCCCAGCACCCACAAAGTTGCAGGGATTTATGTCTATGTATGCCATCCACCTGCGGGGTGTCATTCCCATGTATAGATCAGGCTATAGTGCCTGCATGACATGCTGATGCCAGCAATACTGACATACTAACATTATAGTGCCCATACAAAACAGTGTACCACTCTGTCAGAGTTGAACATAGACCCAATGCATAAATCCCCTACAGATTTAGCTTGTGGAAGATTACATTTATACTGCTCCTAACATTACTACAACATCGACATAATATTGTCATCCAAGAAAAGAGTAATGTAGAAGAAAGTACCTTTCTTCTTGGGTGAGTTTGCTAATTAAAGCAGCAAAGTGCTCATCTCTTCTTTCAGCCCGAGCTTCTTCTCGTGCTCGTATTTGATCTTTCCTCTCGCACCAAGCTTGCTCTTTCATCACCCGTTCCTTTTCCAATTTCGCAATTGTTATCCTCCATTCTCGTTCCCTTAATCTCCTCTCTTCCTCCCTTCCCTCTACTGCCTCCCTCCATTGCTCCTCAAACCTCTGTTGTTGCTGAAAAAAATCTTCAAGCACCTCCTGCATACTATTTGCACGGTATTTATCAGCCGTAACTCTCTGTCTCTCTGGGTAACCTTTATCATCTGGTTCATCAATGTTCTCTTCATTCAAAACAAGCATATGTTTTTGTTGATCATTTTCAGTCTCATCGAGGGCTTCATCATGAATTCCATCATCCATTTGCCCCCCTAACTGAAATTCTGAAGCTTTGTCATATAACCAGTCCTATATGGTGTCTGCCTTACTGGAGGAGGTTCCAATATAGCAAATAGACCTTTTATAAACCAGAAATGATTCATCTTCATCACACTTATTTTGTCTAATTTAGGCCTGCAAGCAATGGCAAATTACGTCATATAAATTATCTGCCTCTTTATGTTTCAGCTCATAATTATATATAGGAGGATCACTCAAGATTCATAGTATAAGATATCCATCTGTTGACCAGTAAAATGATGTTTTTCGCAGTATAGTGCTCTACACTGCAAATTTCTTCATCTTTCGGGCCATCAAATTGGTCCTCTAAAGCAGAAAATATGTTAACACGTGATATATCTGTATTGATGGAGAAAATTTTCATCAATTAAATTCTGGTGACTGAAATGCAATTTTCTTTTTTTCCTTCATGTCAAAAACTACAATTACTTCAAATTAATAATTCACAAACAATACTCCTATCGGCCTCTCTTTGCACCTTCTGAGGCAATTGCTAGTTTTATTGTTTATAAATATATCCTTACTCCGCATTAACGCACCTCCTCCATATTGCGGCTCTTGACACAATAATAACAAAAACAAGTGGTTCTAAATTGAATTACGATACAAAATTTGAATGAAAATTTTCAATAGAAAAAAAGTTTAAGTACATATATTAGAGATTTGAATAAATAGTTTTTTTTCACTAACATTAATACTTCTCTCTCTTCATTTCCTTAATGATTTATTATAAATATTATAATTTTAGAGATATAATTTAAAAATGGAAAAAGTAGAGTTGAATATTTTTTTCCAATAAATCTATTTTTTTTTTAAACTAAAATCTAAATTTTTTATTTAATTTCAAAACTTATTTATTTAAAATCCTCCCTTAATAATAAACATTTAATTGTAAATCAGGCTTCAAAATTTAATTATCTAGAATCTTTATGAATTAAAGAAAGCCGAATACATGGACATGGCTCTTTATCACTGTTCATACCGTTACTGCCATTAACATACCGTAAGAAAATATTCGTGCAATAGCAACCTGTGCAGTGATATTAGCCTGGCTATTTGCTCTTTTATCGTGACAAGCTTCTGCCAAATCAATCTATATATATGGATGACAATTTTAAAGCACAATGAAACAAATAACAACCAGAGGTTTGCACCAGGAACACATCATGACAAAAGAACGCGTTTTAAACATTGGAAAAATCAAAAGAATATGTAATATAGAAGAGCATATATGGTCATAATAGAAGCTGTGTCCTTGAGCCTAAATCTACTTTTACACTCTTCCCTCCTCTGCTTGTCTATGGGCCAATGTTAGGAACCAGGACAATTAAGAAAAAATTATGCTAATGTCCTGCAGGAACTGGTAACGGGATCCCACATAGCTGGAAGCAGAAAATCCCGCCCATTAACTCCGCGAGCATTGTAACTTGCCCCTGTCGTTTTATCCACTAGTAGCTCCCCGGGGAACCCCGGATAAGCCCCCTTTCCATATACTCCTGAACAGGCAGAGACAGCCTCCATAGGTGCAGCAGCGTTGCCTTGGAAGTAGCCCGTCTTGAAGGGATTGGTGACTGCTCCTGCAACAACAGTGGCGATGTTGATGATCATCCCATCGATGCCCATGTCTCCATTTGGTGCCACCAACGGAGGAGTCTGGGGTCCGTACATGGGCTGATAAAACGGCCACGCGCACTGCCCCGGGCATTGAGTTTCGGAATTCCCTACCCAGGCATATGGCAGAAGAAGCTTCTTTGTGGCCAAGAGATTAGCGTGGAATCCACAGGTCATACAGAAGCCCTCCACAGTAACATCATCGGACGTGAGAACCAAATACACGGCATTGCCATTCTCCGGCAGTGCTCTCGAAGCAATTGCTGTCTCCACCAGAGCCGCAATGTCGCTCTGTTTGAGGGACTTGCCGAGGGAATAAGCCTCGTCCAACTTTTGTTTTCCCAGCCTTGTGCTTGACATGACAGTGGCCTGGTTGGAGGCACCACTGTATCTTTCAGTAGTTTTCCACCAGCTATACACAGAAGGCTCATTGGAGTTGCTACCCTCCAAAGACTGCACAAAATCCACTACAATGGAACGCTGAGCAGGGCTAAATATACCATACCAAATTACATAGACATCCACAGTGGGCATGGTAGTAAGCAGGGGGCCATTGTGATAAGATAAAACAAGAGGCTGTTGTTTCACCAATACAGAGGAACATAGATCAATCAGAAAAAGCAGACACACAAGAAGCTTACAGCTACCCATTCCCAAAATATGATACTCCTTACGATTATAATACCCTTGTGCTGGTGGGCGCGTTGTAAACAAGAACGCCTGAGAGTTTATATGGGAAGTGTAGGCCTGGCTAGCAATAGGAATTCCACTCACTGGCTGTGTGGGGTTGATGGTATTGGTACCAACTTAAATAGAGATAAGATGGAAGATCAACCTGATGGTTATCGTTGAAGGAAAGCGTAGTGACAGCTAGGAGCCCTTTCGATCACGACCACTATCCCATAATTTAGCACGACCACTATCCCGGATTCCCGCCTCTTATATTCAACGAATATATATATATATATATATATATATATATATAGATGCTGTTTGATGTTGAACTCCCTTTCGGGTTTTCGGCTAACGTGCACATTTAGCGCTTCACCTTTGTACATAATTGTAGGGTATGATTTTGTATTGATGGCGATACTTTTCTTTATCCCATTCATAACTATATGGCATGGCATGGATGATGCAATGATATGTGGTTTAATGGTAAGTTCTGTTATATGAAACTGACTAGATTAAAGTTTAAATTTTATTGAGTTTATGGCTCAATATGCTAGTGGTGTTACAAGGCAGCCAAATCATAAAGATTTGGAAAAATTTGGTGTATCTGGCTTGCAGGTTGCTGGATATGCTAATGGTGTTATAAGCAACTCTCTTAGATTAGTCTAAAGAGTTACGGATAGACATAGATAGTATATGTGCATGTTTCACCTTCCTTGATAGAATTAAAAATTAGGAATTTTGCTTCTGTGATCCATAAAATGTGATAAAAATCTTTCGGTGAAAATCACATCAGAATAGACCAAATCTATTCTGATGTGATTTTCACCGAAAGATTTTTATCACAAGAATTAAAAATGTTAGAGGCTTATAATCACATGCAATGAAACGTGGTAACATGGTCAATTCTGATGTGATTTTCACTAAAAGATTTTTATCACAAGAATTAAAAATGTTAGAGGCTAATAATCACATGCAATGAAACGTGGTGACGTGTTTCGAACCAACTAGTGTGGTTCATCATCAGGACTATGTGAGAGATCAGATCCAGACATTAAGTATAAATAGATGTAGAGATGTAGAAATGGCTCAACTAACGATCAGATCCAAACATTAAGTATAAATAGATGTAGAGATGTAGAAATGGCTCAACTAACGGTCACGATAACGGCTAGTTTGACTTTGAAAAAGTAATTATTCCATTATTTATTTATTTATTTATTATTATTATTATTATTTTATTTATTTATATAATCTTTACTATATTTATACAACTAATTAATCAATTAAATTAATATAATGGTAAATTATTTAACCAATAGTGGTGTATATATGTATATCTTTCTTATTAATTTAATTGATTTAATTATTTAATAATAAATTATTATTATTAATTAATAAATATAAATAACATTTATTCGTGTCTTTAACTATTTATAAGAGTCAAGGTTCAAGTAAAACGACCTATCAAAGAATCAAACCCTGAGTCAAAAAAATAAAATAAAAAAATAAAAAATAAAAATAAAAATAATAATAAGCATAATAATAATTTTAATATTAATATTAATATTAATAATAATTAAAAATAAAAATAAAAATAACAATAATTAAATAAATATAAACAAAAATAAAACTAAATGAAATAATAATAATAATAATAAAAATAAAAATAAAAATTTAAAAAGAAAAAAGAAAAAAAATAAAATGAAATGAAATAAAAATAAAAATAACAATAATTAAATAAATAGAAATAAAAATAAAAATGAAACTAAATGAAATTAAAAATATAATCAATAAAAATAAATACAAATAACTGAATAAATAAAAATAAAAATCAAGAATATAAGGCATGAATCCAACACCTGCTGATATTCCAATCGTCATCTATATTGAGATTAACGGGTCTTTTTTCAATTTCAATGGCCTCTTTCAACTTACGATGATGGAAATGGTTGATCCTAGCAATGACCTTAGCATCTTCTATGCAAACATGATGGTTAGTCTTTTCTGCATGCTCAGCTAAGGCTGATGAGCGAGATCTTCTATGTTTGATATCGGCAGCATGCTCACAGATCCTTTGATTAATAGACCGACCTATCTCACCAATGTAAGGAGTCCCACAGGAACAAGGAATGATGTAGACACCTTTTCCATCTCTGGGGTCAATTGGATCTTTAACTGATTTTAGAGAACTGTGAATCGTATTAAGGGGCTTGAAATAAGAAGACACCTTATGCTTTTTAAGGATCCTAGCAATCTTATCAGTGGTACCCTGAATGAACGGAAGGTTGACACTACTGGATCATTCACTAGGCTCTTTTTTATTTTTAACTAAAGGACCTTTTTTCGCTTTAAGGAAAGCTTTAAGGCCTTGAGACATACTATAACCATTATTACAAAAGACATTCAACAAATGGGTCTTTTCCTGTGGGACTCCTTACATTGGTGAGACTGGTCGGTCTATTAATCAAAGGATCTGTGAGCATGCTGCCGATATCAAACATAGAAGATCTCGCTCGTCAGCCTTAGCTGAGCATGCAAAAAAGACTAACCATCATGTTTGCATAGAAGATGCTAAGGTCACTACTAGGATCGACCATTTCCATCATCATAAGTTGAGAGAGGCCATTGAAATTGAAAAAAGACCCGTTAATCTCAATAGAAATGACGGTTGGAATGTCAGCAGGTACTGGATTTCTGCCTTACATTCTTGATTTTTATTTTTATTTATTCAGTTATTTGTATTTATTTTTATTGATTATATTTTTAATTTCATTTAGTTTCATTTTTATTTTTATTTCTATTTATTTAATTATTGTTATTTTTATTTCTATTTTTTTTTTAATAATATTAATATTATTATTATGCTTAGTATTATTTATTTATTTATTTACTTTTATTTTTATTTTTATTTATTTTTTTCTTTTTCTTTTTATTTATTTGTTTATTTTTATTTATTTTTATTTTTATTATTATTTTTTTTTCATTTAGTTTTATTTTTAAGGGTTTGATTCTTTGATAGGTCGTTGGTTATAATATCTTTTTTACTTGAACCTTGACTCTTATAAATAGTTAAATATACAAATAAATGTTATTTATATTTATTAATTAATAATAATAATTTATTATTAAATAATTAAATCAATTAAATTAATAAAAAAGATATACATATATACACCACTATTGGTTAAATAACTTACCATTATATTAATTTAATTGATTAATTAGTTGTATAAATATATTAAAGATTATATAAATAAATAATAATAATAATAATAATAAATAAATAAAAATTAATTAAATAAATAAATAATGGAATAATTACTTTTCCAAAGTCAAACTAGCCGCTATCCTAACGGCTAGTTGAGCCATTTCTACATCTATTTATACTTAATGTCTGGATCTGATCTCTCACATAGTCCTGATGATGAACCACACTTTCGAAACGCATCACATTACATGTGATTATTACCAAAAGAATTTTGCTAATTTATATGATTGATCACAGAAACTTAGATTCCAGAAATATTAGAGGCTCTTTGTAATGTAGTTTTTCAGATTAATTTAGTTTTAAATTAATTATAAATTTTATATATCATGTAATATTTAAGATTTTTAAATAATATTAAATATTTAAATTTATAAGTGAAATAAATTATTTATTTTAATTTTAAATTTATAAAGTGTGAAAAGGAATCAAATTTTTTAAGGTGTAATTTTTTTTTAGTATTAAATTTGATAAAAAATTTGTACTTCTAGATATTTGATCCTCATCCACTTTTTATGACTCTGGAGTTAAAATACATGTAGACTAGCTTAATTATTAATAATTATAATTATTAGGAATGTGGCTTCTGTGATCCATAAATTGTGATTAAAATATTTAGGTGAAAATCACATCAAAGTAAATTTGGTCAACCCATTTAAAACCAGTCGTTTGTAAAATAATAGCTAATTTGACTAAAATAGGAAATCAAATATATATAAATAATAAGCATTTAATTTATTCTTCAAAAATATATTAAATAATTATTATTTTTATTAAAAATAAATATAAATATATAAAATTCAAATTATAAACATTAAACATTTAAAATTTAATAATAATAAATAAATATTATTATTTTGATTTTATTTCTTATTTTAGTTAACCTAGCTATTATTTTACAAATGGTTAGTTGGAGCTTTAGTGTCTATTTAGATGGGTTACCTGATCAGATTTTTCATCTTGTCCTGATGATGAAGCTCTACTGTCTATTTAAATTACTGTCTATTTAAATGGGTTACCTGATTAGATTTTTCATCTTGTCCTAATGATGAACCATACTGGTTGGTTCAAAAGGCGTCGACCAAATTTACTTTGATGTGATTTTCACTAAAATATTTTAATCACAAATTATAATAATTATTATTTTTTTAATTTTTTATTTTGAATTAAGATGAATTTAAGCTCATATAATTGTTATTAATAATTAATAATTAATAATTATAATTATAATTATTAATTTTATTTTTATGTAATTTCACTGAGTTAAAATGTTTAAATAACATAACTTAACATAGCATAACCTTACCAGGTCTCTATATGACTTCAAGATATCACCTCCAATTAATAAATAAATAAAATTAACTTGTAAAATTCCAGTGCCCAAGGTTTTTTAGGGTGTTGAATCCATCTATACATTCAAAATTCCATTCTAAATAACAAAAATATCACAATTTTTTTAAAATTATTTTACTGTGAAAAAAGTCTATTTTTTTTTTATAAATTAGACCACGTTGTTTTAATAAATTAGGCTTAGTTATAGTCAAGTCCCTCTAGCACAACAGGTTGAGGATGAGCCTAGTCAGCAAGGATACCCTTCTAGGAGGATACCCTTCTAAGAGGAGGAGACATGCTAAAAATACTTAGTCACTTAAAGGATAGTTGGTGTGGCCCAAGCCCGATGCTCCAGGTGATTTTGAAGATTTAGATACCCCTAGACTCCTCAAGCCACAAGTCAAACTTGAAAAGTCACAAACAACTTAACAAACAAACAAAAAACAAACTTAATTATAAAATAAATTAAAATCACAATTAATAAACTAGTAATTTTGATATTTGCCCATAACGTTCTTAGATTGTACCTAACATATTTATAAGCATGACTAATTCATGGAAAGATGTCATTGCGTCAAGAATAATATATTTATTATTCCAAGATGATGACCGCCAAAAAATATAACATCAAACACTCATCGACATTTACTTCCAAAAAAAATTACTTTGCAAATTATATTAAAATTATAAAAAATAAAAAAAATTAAAAATAAAAAACCATTAAGAACTTAGAATAAACAAAAAAAAAAATCATTAAAAAAAGAATCGAAGAATTATATGATAAATAAAGAAGAGCAAAAGAAAGTTTTTATGTGATCTTTTCTATTTACCCATAGCTTTCTTTTTTTTAATTATTCAATTATAGGTTTTTTTTTCTTAAATGTGTTTTAAAGACAATATGATACCTAAATGATAATATAAAATGTGTTTTAAAGACAATATGATAACTGAATGATAATATAAAAGTTTTTTTTGGGTCAAATTACATATTTTACAAATTATGTTATAATAAAAATTCTTTTGCTAATTTATTATGAAATTGTTTTTATTATAAAATAATAAAAAATAAAGATTATATTTGTTTTATTCATTTTTTTAATTTAGATATGTTTTCTAGATCTTGTCATGATCATTCTGGTCAACGCCTTCACTTTTGCCCTCAACATTTCCAATACAACCTCTGCCATCACTTCCACCCTTGTTCTACATTTATTTATTTCTCCCTCCACTGATGGCCATTCACACTCTCTCAACATCTTTGCCATCATTCCCTGCATGCTCGAATTCTCCAAAATGAGGAACATTCCCACCAGATATGGTAAACTCCTTCCCAACATTGTGGATTAAGGGACGAGTTATTGTCAACTCCAATTTAAGTTTAACTTGAGCTCAATATGCTCATCCCACACTAGTCCACTTGCCACATCTAAAACCTGCTTAGACTCGATGCCTAATTCTGACAAGAAATGAAAAAGATATTGGACAATGTTATCTTAACTTGATATTTCGTAGATGCAAATGATGATGCCCATAACTCTTTTGAAATGTACAATGGCTTATGGGATCGAGGAACATGCTGATAATTTTTCTCTAAAGACGACCAGCCATATTGTTATGAGTGTCTCTCCTTAGCAAACGATCAACTATCAGAGACCATCGATAACTAGAATGGAAACAAAATAATAAATAATGAGTAACTTGAATCCAAATATGTTTATGAAGATGAAATTCCTTACCTACATTCTTGAAACAATTACCTCAATGAATGATCAAGATTGGATTATTATATTATTTATCATCCATCTTAATACATTTAGAGTATAAAAATTGAAGCTATTAACTCACAAGGCCAATTTTTCCAACTATATGGTTTGGAAAATTGGGGTTTGAAACCTTTCATAAGTAGATTGAGGTGTCAAATAACATTTAAGTTTTTTCAAAATTGTTCTTCTTAAGTGTCGCATCTCCTAATGCAATTCTACACACATATTCATTTCCAACGGTGCAAGAATTTCCTCAATCAAAGTCCATATGTAGAAGTTATGACACTCTAAAGTTGACCTTCTTGTTTTGACCACCATGATTCGAGACGATACGAGATTAACACCCATTATTCATGGAAAAGGGGATATCCATGTGATCATGATGAAGAATACTATAGAAGAGTTGAAATTATAATTTTAAGTAAGTTTCGAAGGAATGAAACTTAAGCACTAGTAGGCTATTAGGTTTTGCTATAACAGAGCCACTAGGAGGAAAAGGGGTTCCTCTCTATTCAAGTGCATTTTGTTCCATATATGATCAAAGTGGCTGAGAGTGTAAAGAGCTTTTATGCACTATATCATCTCACAGACCACATGTCTTATTCCTTTGTACTTGCATCCATTTCCATTCAAAGTAAGAGAGATAATAGCAGCCTCTCCTTCCAACTAGTTATTCTCCTATAAGTGTTTCCTAGATCACATCTTATGCTCATTATTGATGGGTCCCATCAATGAGTATATTTTGAGGCCCATATTTCTATCCTCCAACCCATAAATTCTTTCTTTCTTCACATCAATTTACATTTTTGGCTATAATACGCTTAGGAGGAAGATTAAAGGGTACTTTTCATAGTTTGTGGCATAATGTGGTTTATGTGCAGACAAGAGATAATTTTTTAGTACATTTTTTATGCAGAGGCACGTAGCAGGCAACTAGAGGAAGTTTAGAAGGCTTGTCCCCTGCATTTACTCTCATTTGACTCGAAGTGATCCCTAGATTCATTCATTTGAAATCACCCATAGCTCGAGGTCCACTGACAGCCGATGAAATAAATTGCATGAGAAGATATAAGTGAACTAAATCCACTAATTTCAAAATTTTGGAGGAAAGAAATGCTATTTTCAAGGGAGTTTCCCCTCAGTCATCTTTTTTATAAATAAACAGGCCTAAGGGCTCATTAGGTTTCAAAATTTTGGAGCTAGGAAGATCCATTGAGGGCCAATTACTTGAGACTAATATTTGCATTTTGATATGATGTATTTGAACTCCATTTCTTGTTAATGTAAGGTTCATTTTTGGTTTACATCTTAGTTAAATTTGGAGGGTTGAAACCCTTAGGTTAGGGCCCAACCCAGAGTCTTTAGTCCCTCTCGTGTATTTTCTTTTATCCTTGTTTAAGTAGTGGTATTTATTTCCTTGTTTAGGAAGGAGTTAGATTCCAAAAATTATCGTTGCAGACCTGATTACCACCTCTATTGTGGGAAGTGTGGTAGAAAAGTCTACATCAACAAGCCAAAAATATGTGTTTGTGTTCTTCAAAAGTTGTTAGGCTTTGGTTTGTAATTATCTTGCATGCTTTGTTTCTGCACCTTAGAAGTTAATATCATGTTTTTTCAAATGGATTAGGTGCATGTTGTAGGATAGAATAACTCTTGATGAAATAAAATTCAACTCGTACATTCCATCTTGATTTATTTTGCTGCAGTTTGATCATTAGATGTATGTTCTTCCCAAGAGTAAAAAATGTTGATTGTTAGCATGCAGGTACTACCAGTGACTTAGAGGGGTTGGCACACTCATCCCACATCCATTTTTTCATCACCATCCTCCTCCCGGTCACCTCAACATCTAACATAGGATATATTCTCAAGGCCATAAGAACATGTCGCGGGCACCAACTGTAACATGAATCTTCTTATGGTGGCTTTTGTGAACAGGGAAAATTTTAAGGATGTAAATTTATTTGAAATTTTAGAAACCTTGGCGAATCTCACTAGTGCATAATATGCAAGTTGTAAAATGTTTGGCAATGCTTTTGTAAAATTATTCAAATTTATAATAATTTTATATAGTCTCTATATACAATTTTGGTGATTTTTAAGGTAAAACAATAATATAGTATAAAATTTGGGCAAATAATATTTAGATAAAATGGAAATTAACGAATCTTTTTTTTGGAAAAAACATGGAAAATTAGCCCACTTGCGAATATTAGCCCTTAAAAGTTTCCCTGTTTGTGAATAAGTTGGAAGTCAAATAATAAGGAGATTCCCACTTGGAGATCAAATCAAACAGTAAATGAAGGGACGACGAAGAAACATAGAGACAATCTAAGAAAAAATCCAAAAAGGAACAACTTAATTCAAGTGCATGAACCATTCATAGTCCCTATTCAAAATGGAAGTTAAGGTTAACAAATATTAAGGTGATATTGATGCTTTCAAGTTAAATCATTGGTTGTAGCAACTAGAGGTTTATTTTAATGTTCACCACATAGAAGAAGAATGAAAAAATCATTTGATTTGTTGAAATTAGAGGGTAATTCCCTAACCTAGTGGGAAAGCCACAAAAAACCCTGAGGTTGGAGGGATATCTTCCATTGCCTGAGTGGTAGGATTTCAAAACTCACAAAGTCACATTTTTACCCTATCATATATGTAGAGGACTAGAGGATATAATGGCATTACTTCAGGTAAGATAGGGGTAGGGTGTATAGGAGTACACCACAAAATATATAAATATGGCCATATTGCTATACATTTCCCCAAAGAAGTCAAATGTACTCCTAAAGTATCTCGGGGGTCTAATTAACCATCTGGGAAGAAAGTGATGATGTTCAAACCTAGAAAAATCGATGAGGCTTATGTACAGGGATAGTACCTAGAGAACATAGGCCATAATAAATGGTAATCAAGTGGATTGATGTAGAAGGAACATCAAGAAGCTTCTAATGTGGGGAAGAAGCGGAAAGGGGGAAATAAAAAAATACAACAAGCATAGTACACTAGTGAAAATATCCCAACAACAACTGCAATCATTGTTACTGTTTGATGGTCATACAGAGGATCTGAAATGTTGGAAGTTGCATCCAGAGCTCAACTCGAAGAACCAAACGAAATAAGGTAAGAAGAAAAATCTCATGGCCATAGATTTGAGAAACCAGGTGCAAAGTAGCTCGAAGATGAATGAAAATATTATGTTCACATAATTGTAGAAGTGGGTGAATATAAGTAGCATTTGGCAAGAGGAAGAGAAAAAAAGTGAGCTCATAATATTCCACATAAAGACACAAGTTAAGAATATTAAAATTGATGCTATATTCGACTCAAGCTCATAAACGAATTTCATAATAACAGATCTAGTCAAGAAATTAGGATGAGAGGATCATAACCATCCTATCCCATATCGTTTGGGGTGGTTCAATGAGGTACAGATAAAGGTAACCAAATAGTGTGTAATCAAATTTTATATCAATGATGACTTTATTAGTGAGATATAATTAGATGTAGTTCCACTTGATGTATGTGGAGTTGTGTTTAGGAGTCCCTATATGTAATTGTGAGACATAATATTCACGTGGATATCAAACCTGTAGCTATTCATCAAGGATGGAAAACCCTTCATCAACAACATGCCAAAGGAAAGTTGAAGATCTCATTGCTATGTGCTAACTAGGCCAAAATTTTGACGAGTTCTAGCAAGAAATATGTTTTTTTATTTTCAAGGGAAAATGAGTATGTAGAAGAGTACATGAGAGTTGAGTCATCCTTACAGAAGTGTACTAAGGAAAAAAAACAAAATTTGGAAGAGTTGATGCAGTCATATAAGGCTCTATTCTATGAGCCTAAAGTGTAATCGATCAAGAGGGAAGTGGAGCATGAGATACAATTATTTTCAGACTCTTTGTTATCAAACATTGGGTTGTATAGTTAATCTATTATAGAAGTAAGTGAAGTAAAGAAGAAGTTACAAAAATACTATAATAGGGTGTCATTTGACCAAGTACCTCACCATGTGGGTCACCCATCATCATAGTGCCAATGAAGGATGGGTCTTAACAGATGTATAATGATTACATGACATTAAACAAAATTACATTCAAGAAAAAGGTTCCCCATTCCTAGGATACATGATATGTTGGATTAGTTGCAGTAAGACAAATACTTCACCAAGATGGATTCAAAGCATGGAAAATTTTAGGGGCTAATATTTGTAGATGGGCTAATTTTCCATGATTTTTCCCAAAAAAAGATTCGCCAATTTCCATTTTTTCTAAAAATGATTCACCCAAATTTTACAATATAAAATTATTTTATCTTAAAAATCGCCAACATTATATATATATATATATATATATATATATATATATATATATATATATTTGAATATTTTTACAAATATATCAATAAACATTTATAGTTTTCATATTAGGGACTGGTGAGATTCACCAATGTTTTTAAACTTCAAGATAATTTTCCATCCTTACATTTTCCCTGATTTAAAGTTAGGATATCACCAAGTTTGGGTCGAAGAAGAAGATACCTGCAAAAATACCTTTTAAACCAAGCAAGGTTTGTTTGAGTGGTTAGTCATGTTGTTTGGCCTATGTAATGTACTAGCTGCATTCATGAGATTAATGGATGATATGTTATGCCGTTTTATAGAATCATTTATTATTGTTTATTTAGATGAAATAATGGTATATAATGCTACCTAGGAGGATCACATCTCACATTTGATGCGCATGCTAGAAAAATTAAAGAAGCACCAATTGTTGGAAAATATTAAAAAACCTTGAGTTTGAACAACAATTTTTGGTGTATCTAAGATATGTGATAGGTGGAGGAGATTTGGAGATATTACCAAGATGGTGGTTGTCATGAAGTGGTCATTTCCTACTAATACTTCTGAAGTGAGTCTCATTGGGGTAACACAATATTTGAGGAAATTCATAGCCTCATTTTTAACAGTACTAGCACCAATCTAAGCCATAATAGTGAGTCTTAAGAGTTTGTAGGGGGGAAAGGGTCAGTAGAAGGACTTTGATGAGTTAAATATGAAGATGAGTCAAACACCAGTTCTATGTTACCAAGCTTGTAGCAACCCTTCGAAGTGGAGACAAATGTGAGTGTGTATGCAATGGGACTAGTCTTGATGTAGGGAGGAAGGTTTTCATTCTACCATCTTGAAGCACTTTATGGGGTGGTTCTTTACTACCATACCTATAATAAGGATCTCTATTCCCTAGTACAAGTTGTGAAGAATTGGAAACACTATCTGATGGGAAAGGAGATAATAGTCCACACTAATCACTAGCCACTATAGTACCTACAGGCCCAAATAAAGCTACAATAGACAAGCATTGCATGTGGATGGGTTTTCTACATTAGCTTCATTTAGTTATCAACTATAATAAAGACATAACAAACAAGTTGGTCAACATTCTTTTAAATCTAACCAAATCAAATATCATAACTTTGGGAACTCTTATGCACATGGGGACTTTCACCCGTGATGCATAGAGAGGAATATTTAGAGGATAATGAATTGTAGGATGTGTTTCAATAATTTCATAGTCAAATTCATGTGAATGATGGTGAAATCATTGTTTACTACAACCCCTAGGATGGGTTACTCTTTAGGTTGAATAAATTGTGTGTTCCTAAAGGTGAGCGATTGTAGCTAATAAGAGAGGCTCACACCTCCAAGATTGCAAGGAAAATTAGTGTAGGGAAGATAATGGAAAACTTGCAAAGGTATGTGTATTGTCCCATGATGCAATAATAGGTATCTAGGTTCATAAGAGCATGCATTCTTTGTTGTACCAAGAATCCTATTAATAGGAAATAGGTTCTATACCATCGCTTTCTTATACCCATTTTTCCTTGGGAAATAATTTACATGGACTTTGTGGGAGGTTTACCAACAACTGGGAAGGGACATGGATACTTATTATTCATATTTGATAGGTTCACCAATATGTGGGTTTTAATTCCTTCTAAATACCACAAGTGGGGGAGAAGCAATGAACTTGTTCATGTACGAATGTGCTTTGGGATACCAAGGAGTATTAATTTAGAAAGGAACACAATATTTCTTAGTGCATTTTGGACTATATTGTGGGAGAATATGGACACAAATTTGAATAGGTCTACAACATTCCATCCATAAACAAATGGGCGAACATAAGTAGTCAAATATACTTTGGTAAAAATTTTGAGGGCTCACAATCAAAATGATTTGAATACTGGGGATGAAAATAGGATATATATATATATATATATATATATATATAGTAGTTCATACTTCTACTAGTAATTCACCACTAGAAACTTCTTTTGTATATTTTCCACCTTCACCTTTGAATATTTCACACAGGAAACAAGGTGTGGTGAAGGAGGATCCCACAAGGGATTCCTTAAGAACAAAGAAAAGTGTTGAGAATATCAGACAAATCCATCTATAGGTACTGTTAGGGTCCTATAAATATAGGATTCTTAATTTTGAATTGGCTCTATTAAAATCTTGAAATATTGTACATACCTTTGCTTTCTACAAATGTATTCCCAAATTAAAAATGAAAAGAGGGTATGTCCTAAAAGAACAATAAAAGGAAAAAAAGAAACAAAGATCAAAAGAATATTAAATTGAACCCCATCAAAAATAGATCATGAAAGTGTTGCAAGTTTAAATGCCACTACTATTAGTTTACTTTTGCAAATAAGATTGTGTGCAGCTTGTCCTAAATTCCACAATCCATGAGGGTCAAATAGCTTAATCTTAAATTTTTCATGCTTTAAATTTCATGTTTATAAATAGAGAATAAAGATTTTGTCAAACAGTGTAAACTTGACAAATCAGTAGATAGTTAGAGAATAAATGAGGAGCTCAAACAGTTTAATCTGAGACCTCAGATGAAATAAGGTTAGAATTAGATAGTTTCCTGCTTTAAAAGAAAAATGGATTTAGGGTTGCAAGCTTAAATGCACTCATGCAAATAAAGGAAAAAATTGTAGAATAAATCATGGGTAGGAAGAAAGCATTTTTACAAGGAATGGATAAACATCATCTGACAAATTACTAATTCCCCTCCCTACAATATACTCGAATACTTAAAACCTTCAGTTATAAAGGCTCAGAGAATTTCTCTGAATTTTGTTGGGACCGGACCCAAGGCTTAATGATTTATTGGCACTAAGTATTAGATTCCCTTTATTAAACCCCTTCCCCCCCATAAAAAACCCTTTTCCTCAACAAAATCCCTTTTCCTAAGTTAAAACACCTTTTTCACTTAGGAAAAGTAAAAACCCCCTTAACTAATTTCATTTCATACAAAAATATTCAAAAACCCCACAAAAATACATTATCCTAAAGTATAAGTGTGAAATGGGGCCACCACTATGAAAATTGTGCCCAAACACTTAAATTACACTTTACATAAGGTATTTTGTATTTTCCACCCATTCATTTCATATATTAACACTAATTTAATATATTAACTCTACTATATACCTTTCCTCCCATATTAATTAAATCCTTATGTTAAATATCCCAAACCCACATTTTTATTTTATCCTATGGTTTAATTAACCACGTGACATATGTCCCGCTCTCCCATAGGTTTAAACTAACCTTGGTTTATATTAACCCGCTGAAGATTACATTACACATGTATATAACCCATTTGCTGTGTAATCTGCCATTTCACCTATCCCGTTAAACATTAAAACTATATGTTTAAGCTATGTTTAACATAATAACATTAACCTCGCCGCATAAAGAATCCCAGGTCCCACGCCCATATTACCCTACATCTCCACCGATTGATCTCAATCATTTGCTTTCCCCCGTGATGATATAACGACCGACAGGCCATATCGCGTATTTTATAGCACGAACTTTAAACAAAATGAAATTTGCAAAATAGGCAGTTTTCAGAGTTTCTCTCTCCGCGACGTGTCTAATTCTCATTTGATCGCATCGATTGATCCAATCCTGCTTACCACTTTCCCACGGTGTGAAATCCATTTCAACCTGTGCGATAAAACTGCTTGTCCGCTCCCATGTTTGCTTCCTACAACTGTGCAAAAAACTGCCAATCCTTCCTCAATTTTCAATGAAGCCACTTATCTACTTCTTCGCTGAAGAGGTATATAACCATTCCATTCCAATGTTGTGCAGTAAAACCCCAATTCCATTGTGCTAAAACCTATTTGTTCCCTGCACAAATACATTAAACCACTCTTCCTCTGTGACAAAGCCATCATTGTGCGAAAACCATCCCTACACCATTTATTATGGTAAAACCACTTATGTCTGAATTCAAAACCTCCTGTTTGCTTGCCTGCTATACAATAAAACAACCAATGCAATAATTCTATTCATACGTTTTATAATAAAACCCCGCTTTTACCCATTCTCTGTTGAAAACCATTGACAACCATATTGATCCTTATGTCCAGAATCTCAATTCGATACAACCTTCAATCACCCTCCTTGCAGACCTTTGTTTCATTAATGAATTGTTTGATTTTTGCAGGTTATTCTCAAAATATGAAATTGGGCCAACATTTTCAATACTAGTTGACAAAATTGTTTGCTCCAAATTCTCAGATTCTCATTCAAAAGCTTCATTCAACAAACATTTTGTATACAAAGAAAGAATTAAATCAAATTCAGAGAGAGATCAGAATGATGAAATTTTCAAAGTGAATGGTAAAAGTGAAATAATAATTCACAGTGACAGTGAAAACATAACAGTCAAAGAGCATCAAAGTTAAAGTGTATCAGATGAAAGTCAGAGTGAAAATGAAATCAAAAAAAAAAAATCAGTCAAGGTAAAACAGTAGAAGTAAACATGGAGGCAGCAATGGTTAAACAGAGATGAAAACACTTTCACCAGAAACAATGAAGTTTATCCAAAGTAAAAGTCAAAACAGTTAAAAGAACAAAAAGGTTAAAGATGAAAACAGAGTAGGAAGGGACATTTTCCAGAAATTTCCTGTTTAAGTCATAGTTTTGCAGAAACTATCGTGACCAATCCAAGATGAATTTTGCAAAACTAGAGGAGGGTTATGTTCCTAAGATGCCAAAATACAAAAAAATGTCTCACTTTATACACAGGTATTACAGAATGAGAGATACATGCACATCTTTACAACCTATTTTTCATACTGTGAAAAGTTATGTTTTACACATGTTTTTGCAGAGCTTATTCTGAACAGTTGGAATTGAATTTTTGGAAACTGAGGGAGGTTTATCTCAGTAACATATTTATCTACAATAACCTCTTTCACTCTTTACACATATATCTCGGATTGAGATATAAAAAGGTATAATTGGACCCCAAGTTTGGAGAATTTCTAGAGAAAAATGCACAAAGGAAGGAGACAGTTAGTGACTTGGAAGCCTCATCATCAACTAAGAGTTGCTATAAAATTTTAATTTCTCTTCTTTGTCACCATCAATCCATAAAAATATTTCCAAATAGATTCATTAGTTTTGAGTGCCCTTTATTTAAGTTCTGTTTATGTAAAACAGTTTGAGATATTTGTAAAACAATCTTGATAATTTTTCAAGATATTCTAGTTTAGAATTTGTATAAATACTTCATCCTTTGAAGTATTATTGTGTAATAAATCGCTGAAAATTTCTATAGTCATTTTTGTTGTACCTAAAGGGCTTCTTGTAGAAAGTTCAAGTAATATACTGGATCAAAACCATAAGCATCGTATTTCAGGATTCATGTGATGAGCCATTGAAGTGAAGTACTCTTTACTGTCAATGTTTATCTTTTTATGTTTTACATGCATCCATATATGTGTTCTAAATTTGAATGATAAATCAGGAATATTATTACAATTTTTTTTAAAACCACTATGTCTTTAACTATTTATCATTTATATTTTTTCTGTTGATTTCTAGAGTAGGGAGCCCTTAATTTCTCCCTCTTTCGAATGACCTCTTTCTTCTCCTTCCTTATCCAGATCAAAGAATTCTTAACTTCTCTTTATCCCGATTAATCCACTTCACCAATCAACCTTCAAAGATCTTTAGTGACTTGTCTATCTTGCCCTAAAAATATTTTTCTTTTGATCTTGATCTTGAGTTGTCTACTTGACATTTTGACTCTTTTTTCCCAATGGATAAATAGATCTATCACTATCCATCTCATTAAGTGATTTTTCCCACCAACCAAACCAAATATTAAAACCAGATTGTCCTTTATAACTAGCCTAAAATCATATTTAAAAACAAATTTAAATCTTGTAGAGAGAGCCCTCTCTGAACCCTAGGAAGGCTAGATCCTAGAGTTTAAAAGTAGGTTTGTGGTTACCTCAGAATATTTTTTTCTTTAACCTTGAGAAATTACTGAGTGATAACATGTACAAGAGATGCTACATAAAGTCACGAGAAAAATACAAAGCAAGGCATGATCAACACAACATAGAGAATTCATTCAAGGTAGGGGACATAATATGGTTATAGTTGAATAAGGAGAGGCTATAAGGTCCTAGTAAGAAAATCAAGGCTCTATAATATGGTCCCTATGAGATATTGCAAAAGGCTAGAGATAATTCCTATATACTTAGTCTAAAACCATACATGTGTACTTACTCAATAGATTCATGTAGAAATTTTAAAACTGTATGAAACTTCCATGTTGGATCAAGAAAAGGAACAAATTCTCCCTTCTAGAGAGAACCAGGCACTAGATGCTCAAGTAGATTTGAGAATGGATATATTTTTGTAAAAGAGTTCCATAATTGCAAGTTAGAGGTACCATAATATTTCATAGATTAGGTTAAAAGGATAACTTCTAGACAAGGCTAAATGGTACACCTAGGAGAAGGTGGAGGAAACAATTTGTCACCTCATTTAATATAAGGTTTTTAGGACCAAAACCATCCATAAATGGGGAGGTATGATCCAGATTGGATCATTATAATATTTTTCATCCATCTTGATGCTTTCAAAGTGGAAAATATTGGAGGAATTAGCTCACAGGACCAATTTTACCAATGGGCCCCAATTTCGTAAATTGGGGTGTGAAACCTTTTCGAAGTAGTTAGAGGCATAAAAAGGTGATTTTTGGCGATCAAAACCTTTTTGTTTAAGCACTTCACCCATTAGCGCTATTATGAACATATATAAATTTCTAAAGGTTCAAGAATAAGCTTAGTTAGAGTTTGTATGCAAAAGTTATGCCACCCAGAAGTCAACCTTGTTGTTTTAACCACCATCACTACAACATAAAGGGGGGTTTTAAGACAATATTTGAGATAATTTTAGGTGAATTTTCTTACCTTGAGACAAAGAAAAACTTTTGTATTGCCTTAAATATTGTCTTTAAGTGAGCGTCTCAAATTATTGTCTTAAAAATTTATCTCTATAAGACAATATATAACACAAGCATTATTGTCTCTTAGAAGACAATTTCATTTTTGTCTCTCCAAAGACAATAGTTTGGATTAAAGACATATTTTCTTTATGTATCTATAATTGTTGTTATTGTCTCTCTAGAGACGATAAAAAATTATATTTAATGACAATATAAAAAAATAAATCGAGAAAAATATATCACCATTGCAATAAATCAATATAAAATTCTTTAATTAAAAATAAACTACAATAGCATTGATTTATTTAGGCATAGTGGAATCAAACCACCAACTTCGTACTTATAAGGAATTTTCTCTTCCATTGAGCTAACACCCTTTAAAGAATTATGTGAGGAGTTATGAGATATTTTAATGTAAAGTGGGATGATGAATAATTTTTTTAGCAATATGAGATCTCCAAACAAGGGAAAATGAAAATAAGAATCACATTTTGGATATGAAGGATTGAAAAGATCCATTAATAAACAATAAGGCATTGTTTTGAATATCGATAACATTCAACTATTTCCACCTCTCCTCTATACATACCGATCCTCAACTCAGTACGTATAGGTCATAGAGAAATAACGTTATCTTAGATGGGTTGTACATATAGAGGATCAATATTTATAGAGGAGATGTTTCCTTCAAATCGTAGATAAAGAATGTTACCTTAAAAAAGTAGATAAATAGAAGTACGTAAAGAAGGAAGGAAATAATATTATTTCGTCATCAAATGAATATCCTTTCTTTCTTGTAGATAGAAGAATTTCTTCCTTCCTACCTGGGCTGAGACTGGATTTTATCTCTGGACAAAGATTAGTCTTCTAGGTTGTTTTCCTTTAGTGCATGGATAACGACTTAAATATCGAGGCTAACGACTCCTTTATTTATGTGGAAAGGAAGGTGAGTATGGAGTTAGGAGAGGAAAGAGAATTTCTTCTTGCTATAAATAGTATTTCCATTCAATGCTTAACACCCATGGAACCACGTATTTTCTCCAATTGAAATATTATTATTGGCAATAACTTAGAAGATAAAAAGTTCTAAGATGAATCACTCATCGTGAAAACATCATTCACTCTCAATATTCATGCTTCTAAAATTCCATTAGTCCATACACACACATATATATATATTAAACTAATTTAAATGAATATTGCAATATGTATCATAAGAGGTCAAATATGATTATTGTGAAGCAAAATTACCTAATGCATATTTAAATAGATGAGGTGGCTAAAGTACTTTCTTCTTTTATATGGTCATGCTTAGCATGATACTCATGTGGTTAACTAATATTTAATTAATGTTTGGTGAAGGCATCAACTATACACATATCTACCGTTACCTTTAAACGATCACACCAACCGGATAAGTACTTATTCTTCATTTGCAAGTGCATCTGTAAGCCACATTTTCAGTAAAGCTTGAATGTAGCTTTTACAATTATACATTTGTCAATTTAATTTTTATATCATCTCTATCTCCCACAAATGACCGCAAGTTTGGAGGGCCAACGCAGTCTTTGTCGTGTTGAGCTTTGACTTGTCAGCTACGAATAATGGTAGTGCTCACACAAAAAAAATGTAAAAAAATTCCGGCTGAACAATAACGATAATATCTGGGCATTAGGGAGAATCTTGACTCCATGTAATAGCTAATTGTTCCTTGAGAGTGAACATGTTAGCGTCAGAATCATTAGCCTCAATTTAAGGTATAGCAGAGCAGTACCAAAAGTTAATTGGTTATAGGATTGCAATGTCACATATTAGATTAGAGAAATTAACTGTCTGCAATGCCATTTGTACAGGTCATATTCCAGCATCTTATATATAATGTAATTGGGCAATGCATATTTAGGAATATATGCTCATTAATGAGCCTTGCTGTGTATGTTCACTACTGTATAATGTACATGCTTAAATCAGCGGTGGGTATATACAGCTGGCCCATTAATTGGGTTCAGTGATATCCAATCATCTTTATCTTCAATCTTCTCTTTTTCTCTTCTTAGAAGATTCATATTGGGTATGGGTTAAGATAAAGATTCAACAAAATAAATATGATGCCTCCTTACCTCAAACAGATGAATGTGCATCAGCGGGGCCCACTCGCATCGATGAATTTAACTAAAGTGGATGGTCCCTCGTTGCGCAAGTTTATTGGTAGCTCATGGCATCTTCCATGGAGAATAGAGAATTCATATTAATTGATTATGGTCGAGATAAAGATTCAACCATATAAATAAAATACAGATGATGCCTCCCTACCACAAACAGAAGAATGTGCATCAGCGGGCCCCACTCGCCCCTCGCAGCGGTGTCTACCGTACGGTTCTACCAATCCCGAACCAACTAGACGACTAGTGATCAAATTTGAAGGGCAGGTCCGAATTTCAATTAGAAGGGCATATATTTACGTCGCCCTTCTATGATGAAAAGCTTAAAAAAAAAAAGCTTTTCAATTGACCACAATAAATTATTTTTACATTTCATTTTCAGAAAGACAAAACCATCAACTTTATGTTAATAAAAGATTGTTGTGTAATGTAATTTTGACTTTCTCTGACAAGAGCAAGGAGCAGCGACATGAAGCTCTGGATTTTTCTTATAGAACTCTTTTTTATATATTTGAAACGTTGTTTACAGATATGAATACAACTATGAAATTATGAGAACAAGGTAAATTAAAGCGGAGAATCATTTGACAAAGGGATCCCAAGGATTAGACATCTAAGCCTGCATTTAATGGAAATTTTCAAGTGAACTCAAACATAACAGAAATACGCAACTAATACTGCCATTTAATGGCAAATTTCAAACCTAAAAACACAAAATAAACCCATATATGTTAAAATACCATAATGTCTGCAAATAAACAGCTAAAACAAAGCACAATGAATGCAGAAAAAGCATTTTGCAAAACGATCCGAAGAATTAAGCAAATATTAAACAGAAAATTTCAATCAACAGATCCGATCCTTACCAGTCGAAATTCCTTCGCAAACTTGGCCAAACTCATGTTCGGAGCCGTCAAAGAAAGAGAAAAAGGAAAAGCCTGTCATGCGCCTTTTCAAACTCAATTTTTTTCCCAGAAAGCTACCTGGGTCCCACGGCAACCTCAGCTATATTATCCCCATAAAATAACAAAAAAATTACCAAAAATCTCCCCCACACATTTCGCACCCTCAAATTCACTCAAATACAAAAAAATTACTTCAAACTTGTTATATGTGGTAAATCTCTCCCATATATTGGCATCTCAATACATAATATATTGTCCCGTACGTCGTGAGACTTATATATTTTTAAATATAATTTGAATAGATATAGAAAAATGAAATGTATCGGAGGCAACCCTGAACATCTGCCCATGTTGGACAATGGAATTTAGAGTGGACTTATTCTTGTATCCTGTGCGACATCACATTCAATAATATATATATATATATATTTTTGCGACATCACATTCAATATTATACTCATTGTAGGTGTTAGGCCAGTCATAGAAACTGCGACTCTCAAGCTGCTGCCACATCACTTCGATTTCTTTAACCATATAATCCAAGATGACTTCCATATCATTAAAGCTCAAACTCATATTCTTCATAATTGACTTTGTAACCTTCACTAGTTGAGATCTGCTTCAGGTTTTCGAAAGTAGTGCGGACCAAATGACACAAAGTGGGGAATCTAGTCATGCTTGTTCCTTGTGAAAAGGCGCAAACACACATCATCATATTTTGGTGCATTGGTTGCAATCTTGCATGTTTGCTTCAATAACATCTATCTCATGAGTTCACCCACCTTCCCATCACAATTTTCTACAACTTACTCTTTCCATTCCATCTTTTTAGGTATATAAAGTATATATTAACTAGCCATTGCACCTTTTTTTAAGGTATACAATGTATATATTAACTAGCCATTGTCTTTAAAGGTGCAATGATATACCAAAAGAACAAAAGATTTAGGAAGATAATATTGCCACTAACAAAGTTGATTGTTGAATACACACATAGGGTTTGTCAAACTCTCCAATGCAAGCACCACGAGGTGAGTCCATTGTTTGCAACTGGTGCATGAACACTCAGTATTGACAGACTTTGCCCCATAGTTGTCACTCCTTGATAGAAATCCAAGAGTATTGGAGTCATGTGTAGGAGAAAAGGCACATAGGCCGGCTTGGCACACCTCAGGCAAGGTATGGCAACACTTTGTGCTCATGCAACTATTTGAAACCTTGTGCATGAACACTGTGTGTTGATAGACCTTGCCCAAAGGGTGTCACTCAATGACAAAAATCTAAGACTACTGGCTTCATGTGTAGGAGAAAAGAAACATAGGCCAGCTTGGCACACCTTGGACAATGTATGTCAACACTTTGTGTTTATGCATAAGTTGTGAGCATTGGGCTGGCGGCTTAGCTATGACATTGGAGAGTTCTATAAACCTTATGTACATGCATTCAAGATGATCTTCCCAAATCTTCTATTTTTTAAATGTACCTTTACACCTTTAAAAACAATTACTAATATATATATATATATATATATATATATATATATAACTTTAATATTGAACAAAAAAAATCAGTGAAATAAATAAATGATTTTTTTTTTAAATACAAACCAAATAATATATATATATATATATATAATCAGATTTCAACATATATTTTACTACCAAATATATATTAAAAATTATAAAATATTATTACAAAATATTCTTGACTGCGCAATGCATATTATTATTCATAAAATGTTATTTTACACATATACCGTCAGATAAACTTCTTTTAATAAACATTTAATTAAATTTTCCCTTCAGTATTCATGCAAGAAATTTATGGAAACTAAGAGACTGAAACTAATACGGTAAGGAATGTAAGGGTGTCCTTTACGTTATTTTATCAAAGTGATCAAAGTGATCTTTGTAATGTCTTATGAAGTATACAAAATGAACTGGTACATAACATAAATTAGAATTTTTTTCTTTCTGAAAAAATAAACATTTAATTAAAAAAATTATGCGTCCCATAACAAATTTCAAAAAAATATTTGAATTCACCTTTTATTTTAATAAGCAAACACCTAAATTCCTCTACAGAAACACAATGATTGAACATTCAACGGAAGGAACCCAAAATTAAACAAAACAGAGCAAAAAATTCTGAGATTTGAATACTGACCAGCAGCCCGAAACTGAGACCAATAATGACAGTCGTGGAGATAGTAATAGCAGCAAGATCCAGATCACCCAAGTGCCCTGCAAAGGCTTGCGTAACGAGGTTTGTCCCGTACGTCGTGAGACGCGTAAAAATGGCAGGGCCTGCAATCCGCCATAGTTTCTTCGACTCAACCCAAAATCTCTTCCTCAAACCACCTTCTGCCTCACTGTCTTCCTGGAAGATTATAATACTGTCGCTTCCTTCTTCCTTCCTCTCCAGAATTGGAACTTGCAGAGAATCCTCCTCCATTCTGCCTCCGCTTCAACTTCTAATCTCTTGCTTCAGCCGGCCGGTCAGAGAGGAGGGGGAGGAAAGGAAAGGAAGCAACAATGCGCTCCGGACTCAATAATAAGTCTTGGCTTCAGAGCATGATTAAGACTTAATGGCAAGTTGGCTACGTATGTAGCAAGTTAACATATGAGTTACATGGTGGAGGATTTGTATAGGATTTTGCGAAACAGGATCACCCACGAAGAATTGAAGGTAGTGGCCGCGGTGTGAAAAAAACAGGAAACGAACAGCAGAAGGTAGAGTGCGAATGAGAAACTGAAACGCGCGAAGACCGATTTTTGAAATATTTAGGGAGGATGGCAGCATTCAATGCGTTTAGGTTCACGTCTTTTCCACTGGGGGTGGCGGATTGCGGCCCGCGGGGAGGAGCGGCGTTCCAATCGCCGTGGTGGAGGAGGCGCTCATCGCCGTTTGCTGCCATCCATTTTCCACTTGCCGTTCTCTGCCATCCGTTTTCAACCACCGACTATCAAGACACTTCCATATTAAACCACCGATGGAATTCACTATATTTGAAAATTTTAAAAAATCTGACGCGCTGACAGGCTACAGCGCTTCGGGGGAAGTTTTATAATATTATTCAAATTTTTTTTTACTGGTAAATTTCTTTCTGTACTTCTCTGACGTGCCAGAGGCCCTTTGAAGGGCTCTGACGTGTTCAATTTTGATCACTGGAGACGACCCTGCGGTAAGCCAAATCGGTCACACAAATCATTCGTGACCGCTGACTGCCATTGATGGACTTAACGAAAGTGGATGATGGATGGTCCCTCTTGCGCAAGTTTCGTGGTGGTACTTTCATGGCGTCTTCCATGGAGAATACTCCACAGCCGCTCTCTTCATCTGCGTGCAAAATAATCATAAATTTGCTACAATTTGATTTGATTTCATTTAAGAGGTAGATGAGGCCGCCGTGGATTCGGAAATTTTGCCACGCTGGCCAGTCCTGGAAAAGCCAATCTGATTTGGTTTGAAACAAAGTGCTGATTGCCCCTGGTTTGGCGGCAGCCTGGGAAAGTGTGTAGACGGTCTTGCCAAGAAGGTCAAGGACTCTGCCATGACAGACACCGGCAACCGTTACTTGATCATGTTCGTCGTCACTGCAGGGATGGAATTTGAAAAGTACTCGGGCTGATTAGTTTACTGCAGGGATGGAATTTGAAATTTTAGTTTTTATATATCTTTTTAAAAATGTAATAAAAGGGTAAATTTAAAAAGAAAGTTAGACTAACATAATTGTCCAGTAATAATGGCTAGTAATGATGGTATCCTTTCTCTTCCAACTATTTTAAAACAAAATAAAATATTTTAAAATATATTTTTACATTTAATTTTTTTATAACTAAAATAAAATGAAATTAGAACACATAATTTTTATTCAATTTTGAAAAAGAAATTATTCACTTATAAAGTTAATATGGATAAATAATATCAATTTTATTCCAAATTAATCTTTTGAATGAATGAAAAATTATAATATAAATATATTATTTGTTTTTCATGCTTAATAATTTAATTAAAAGTAAAATTTACATTGGTTAAAAAAATAAATATCTTTTTTTTTTTTTGGGTCCTCTAAACATCTTTTAATAATAAATTTTGGAAGATTATTTAATTCATAAATTTTATTCCAATATAAAATACAAGATCTTATTATCAACAAATTTTCAAAATAAAAATACACTTTATTATTTAAAAAAATACTCAGATTATAAATAAAAAAAATCATTAAAAAAATAAGATATTTTAGCCTCATCTTTAATCAAATCAAAATTTCAAAATAATATATTTTAATTTAATATCAAAATAGTATATTTTAATTTATCAAGTTGTGATAAAGTAAAAACTATAAAAAAAAACATTATTTAATAATTAAAATGCATATACTATCTATTAATTGTATAATGAACCAATATATCTTGCATAGATAAACCAAAATAGCCCTCTTGAATATCTATCTCTATGACACATTATTTATTAAAACAGGAAACCAAGTTAGATTATGCCTACAAAACCAACATGTACTCCCATTTGAACTTTCACATTTTCTCAGTCCACACCCTACTTTAGAAACGGTGAATGGGAATGTGCACAACTTTGTGAATGGAAGTGTTAAATAAAAAATGAGTGCATGAACATACTACAGAAGTTGAAGAATTAGTAAGAGCTTAATTTACTTTTCAAGTGATTGCTAATTAATTTACCAAATAGTGGGTAACTACCTTTGTGAATCACGACCATGGATGAAAATAAGATTATTGAATAACAAAGAACTCCATTGTGTTCATTCCATTGGAGGGCTTTCCTGCAGAGTTGTGGCGAGAAGGAACTCTAACTCTCCTCCACAAGAAAAAGAACTGATCGATCCCTTTCCTTTTTTGTATTTGTTGTGGGGTTCTGTTACTCTCATCCTATGGTGATCATCAATGACGTCAAACACCCATTTTTCCTTCCCTTTGCCTCAGACTTTTCGAACCCACTTTTGGGTGATTATTACTTTTACTTATTTTATAAATTGTATTAATCTGAACTTCATGACTTAAATTTACTATTAAAAATTTGACAAAACCATAAATATAGGATTTTGATTAAAGATGATAACCTTGTGAAAAATAAATGGTTTTTTTTTTAGGTGATAATGAATCTATTTGTTTCTGGATTTTGCAGATAATAAATTCATTTCCACTATTAAAAAATAATTTAAATATTTTTAATTTCAAATTTAAAAAATATTAAAAATTACCAATTTCCAACCAAAAAAATCACCAATCATATATAATAGGAACCCAAAATAAAAAATCAGATCTTATTTTCTTGCTCCTAGAGATTTATTTATGATATGTCTTTCACAAATCAGAGACGGAATAAGTTCAAGTCTATAACCCTAGATTTTAGAAACACTTATGACTCCCTCTGCGAATTAACATATTAAAATTTTGTTAGATTCTAAGGTAAGAATTTCTGTAGTTATATTTAGGGACATGCATCATTTGCCTGAAATCAACATTTCTGGGTGTTCCAGGGACCAGCAGTCAACCACCTGCATGGTAAGTATGAGATTTCAAAAAATAAGCAGTTCTTTTCTTCTAAACAGGATGTTAATGACCAATCTAATATTGTTATCTCCTATATACTTAACTTAGTAGAAACATACAATAGAATATCACTATTAATCCACAAAACCAATAAAAGTATTTTTGAAGTCTATGGCCATGAAAGACCACTAGAAGGAAAAGACCCTCTAGCAGATGTTTTTGAGGAACCCCACAGAAAAATACCCCATACATCTGTTTATAGCGGAGGTTACTAGAGGAGGTTGGCAGGCAGAGGGTTTTGTGGATGTTTTCCGCTTAGTGCGCTTATCGTTAAACATCGCACTGGTGAAATTGAAACTCAAAAGCACTTGTGCACACAAAACATTGGCACACCGGACACAGTGCACTCTGTACACACCTGCCCGGTGCGTCGTATTATTGTAGAGCATCGGTGCTTCACAACTCTTCCGTGTCAGTGCATTATAAAACACCGCGCCAAAACTGAAACTGCCCGGTGCAGTATTAAGAAACCGCACCAATGCATCATAAAACAACGCGCCAAAACACAAACCGACTGGTGTGTTTGTAAGAAACAGAACCGGTGCGCCTATAAACCACACGCATCGGAAAATGGTTAAATAAAAAAAATTATGGAAAAAAACCCAGATTTTTCATTTTTTCAGTGCTTTTGAGCTCTCAATTACCGGTGCGCTCTACCATAGGAAGCACCGGTGTGCACAAAACATTGGCACACCGGACACCGTGCACAATGTACACACTCGCCTAGGGCATCCTATTATGGTAGCACACTAGTGCTTCACAACTCTTCTGCATCGGTGCATCATAAAACACTGCGCCAAAATAGAAACGTGCTGGTGCGTTCTTATCCAAGAGCATTGGTGTGCCTATAAAAAACACATGCACCAAAATAACCTTAAATAAAAAAAATTACAGCCAAAATACCCTTGCTTTACAACTATTCCGCACCAGTGCTTTACGAATATTCTGCCCCGGTGCAGCATCAAAACATCACGCCAAAACTGAAACATCCTGGTGCGGTGTTAGGGAACCACCCTGGTGCATCATAAACACCGCGTCAAATCTAACACCTCCCAATGCAGTTGTAAGTAAGCGTAACGGTGCGCCTATAAAACCCCTCGCATTGGAACAGGGTTAAATAAATAAAAAATTATGGCCAAAAAACTGCATTTTTCACTTTCCTCAGTGCTCTAGAGCTCTCAAGCACCGGTGCCATTTCCCCTTCTTTGAGCCACCCTGACATCGGTGCTCCCATTACACCCATTGCATGCACTACTGTTGTGCATTCGCCACCAATCTACAGCTTTCATTTTGAAAAACGGTGGGCAAATTTTCTTTTGCAAATTATACAGCCAATATGCCTCCTCGATGGCGAAATGTACAGGAATTTTTTTTAGTTTTTCCATAATTAAGCTTTTTAGCAGATTAGAATTTGAAATAACCATTAAAAAAGAAAAAAAAAAATTTCATGTGGTGCGCCCGAGCCGTTCGGCTCGTACCGAATAGTAGTGCTGCCTGTAAAATTTACATGTATTTCATTTGGGGCACCGCCACCGATGCGCTACAAACACAAGCCGCACCAGAACTGGTGCGTGACTATTTTTGTGGCGCACCGACTCGTCTATTTTTTTTTTAAATATATGTGTGTGTGTGTGTATTCCTAAATACATGTCTGTTTTAATAAAAAAAATTATTTAATATGTCAATGATTCAGAGAGAAGAGGATGAACAACAATAACAATAGGCGGAATAGTATGACATGATTCGCCAGTGGGAGGCACGATAGAGGGAGAGATATGCATACCCTCACCCTATTACAACAAATACCCAGGGGATCCTAAGGCAGGTAGGCCTCCTCAAGTTCTATGAGGAGGCTACTTCCCTAAAGGCCCATAGTGTATTTTTGAGATATCTTATCCACAAGTGGAATGCCCACCGACAGGCTTTCTAGGTTGGTCCTGACCAGTGGTACACACCCACTGAGGAGGATATTTATTTTATTACAGGACTATTGAGGAGAGGGGTGGATGTTCCCTCATTCCCAGAGGTTCCAACTGGTTGTGTAGCAAGGAGTCAGTTAGTTTACTCCCAGAGATACATTGGAGCACATGTATTATCTCCTTCAGAGTTTCAGGTACCTGAGGGTCAGTTATGTATAGGTGCATTTGGTAGACAAGACGTGCAGTGCCTCTCACTTATCATTTCAACCATTTCGCACAACACCAGTGATAGGGAACGCATTAGTTGCTCGCTTTTATATTATGTTGATTCTTTAGTACAGGAGCCACGACTTGTCAGGTGGTCTACCATTTTTTTGTGGCAGTTTTGTACGGCCTTAGATAGATGTCGTGCTCATGCAAAAGGGAGGGTCAACTTCCCTTTTGCTTTAGATTTGTTTTGTTTATTCTTTGAGAGGTTTCCAGAGATGAGGCCTAGTTTTGTTCGACAGCCTCGTAGGCCGATGTTGGAGGCTCGGATGCACATGTGGGGGCAGATGATGCCCAAGAGGGGAGAGACTATGTTTCCAGCTAGGATATCACATGATGCACTGGACTTACTAGCCAGTGTTGACGAGCTGCATCCCTTAATTATGGTCCCATGTCCTTATGTTGGATTATATTAGCGAGGGTGTGCCAACATCCTCTTCACAGATGATGAGCCTCTAGATGATAGAGGTAATATTATTGTTTTATTTATATTTATTCTAACATGTTCTTTAACTTGTTTTTATTAAATTGTGTAATGAAATTGTCTAATTATTGTTGTGTACTTGTACATATTTTGCAGATATGGACTCTTTTGATGGCGAGGAGACGCCAAAACCACCACATGATCCAAGTGTGGATCCTAATGATGATTAGGACATGGCTGATGTCGAGGATCATGATGAGGATGAGGTCGATGCTGAGAGACATGCTCCTGTTGGTGCACCGGTACCGCTTTTTGCTAGGCGCGATCAACCTGAGACTAGATATAGGATGGAGTTGGGCAACCAACTCAATGCATTGATTGTTGAGGCGAGCATCAGGCCCGCTCAATACAGAGACATACATGCCGATGATAGGCTATTGCGGATGCGGAGAGGCATGTCGCGTGACATGTACAGCTTGATGTGGCATGTCGTAGGAGCTAGGACAGCTGTTACGTGAGTGAGGAGGACTGTTGCACATTATAGGCATAGCCAAGCCGCGGCACGTGATGGACAGTCCACGAGTAGCGACTCATCATCTCATGATTGTTCACCTCGCGCCGTGCCTGATGAGCATGAGGCTCCACTAGCAGCATCTAGAAATCATCATGGAGATGAGGCTGGACCATCGGCCACGTCCAGTCAGCAACCTGTAGCATCTATCAGTACTATTCATGATCATGAGAATGCTAGACCATCGACTGTTGAGGCTACAATATTGACTAAGCAGGTCTCCACTACTACTTCTTATATTGATGTTGTACTACCACCAGCTGATGCATCCATCAATACTAGTCATGATCATGAGCAAGCTCGACCATCGACCGTCGAGGTTGCACCATTTACTGAGCAGGCCTCCACTTGCACTGCTATTGATGTTGTACTACCACCAGCTGATCCATGACATTTATATTACAGTTTTATATTTTTAACATTATTCAGTTATATATATATGGTCCATGTATTTTATGTTCATGTTGCAGTTGTACTTAATTTACATGTTGGTGATCATCATGATGTGCATATTGTTAGGTCGTGTTAAATATGTTCATTTAATGTTTAGCTTGCAGATAGATGTGTATATGTGATAGCATGTGTTATTTGACATGAGATTTATATTTGATGTTTGTATCGAGAGGATGTTAATATATAATGTTAATTCGATGTTTGAATGTGTTTTTTAGTCAAATATGATGTTTGTATGATGGTTATCACGATCGTGATGATGTTTATTAATTAATTTAATATTAAATGATCATGATATTTATTAAATATTATGCCGTGATTGTAATTGAAATTTTAATTTTAATTGGATGTAAAATTGTAAAATTGTATTTGTATTCGTAACTGTAATTGTATGTAAAATATTTAATGTAAAATTTTAGTTGTAATTGTAATATTTAATTTATTGTGAAATGATTGTAATTGTAATTTTAATTGTAATTGTATATATGAAAAATTGTAAAATTGTAATTGTAATTCTAATTGTATGTAAAATTCTAAAATTGTAATTATATTTGTAATTGTAATTGTATGTAAAATATTTGTAAAATTGTAATTGTAATTGTAAATATAATTCTATGTAAAATTGTAAATGTAATTCTATGTAAACGTAATTGTATGTAAAAATAAAATTCTAATTCTAATTCTAATCGTAATTGTATGTGAAATTAATGTAAAATTGTAATTGCAATTATAATTTTAATTGTAATTGTATGTAAAATATTTGTAAAATTTTAATTGTATTAATGTGAAAATTTTAATTGTATTAATATGAAATGATTTTATTAAAATATTTAAATTTGTAAATTTTGAAATAATTGTAAAATAACAAATCTGAATAATATGAATTTTTGTAACATAATAAAGTTTAGAAAATAATGAAAATAAATTCATGTACTTTAGAATTATCATTATTCTATTATGATCTTACACACAAAAAAAAGAACTTTATACAGTGTGGTGCGCTTATCATCATAACATGCACTGGTGCGTCGTATTACTCAGACACACCAGTGCTTCACAACTCTTCCGCACCGGTCACAAATAAACGCAAATAAAAAAACGCAACTCTATTTTCTTTAAGTGAAAAAAAAACGGCAATTTGAAAAATGGGCGACAAAATATTTTCAAAAATCTAATTTCATAAAATAATTATTTAAATACTAAACACTTTTCATTATTTCACTATTTTTGCTAAAATTTTCAGCCAGATATTTGCAGGAGATAGACCTGGAGCAAGAGAGCATGAGGGCACTATGGAGTGGCAAAATACGTTTGAACAGAAGTATTCATACGATTAGAAACCAAACCTCTGGTGATTCAAACCATGTATCATAGAATTTCAAACCATCTCGTGATTAAATTTGATTATTTTTTTTACTTTTTCTGTAGTTTTATCCATTTTTACTCTAAACCCTTCATTTTTTTGTTTTTTCCCTTTCTTCTCCCTGTTTCTATGATTTCAGAATTAGGGTTTTTCATTTTAGATTGAAATCCAACCCACATAACGACTTGCATAGTCGGATCCCAATCCATTCAGCCATTGCATGAATTTTTGGAAAAAAATGGATTTTTTTTATTGGTGCGCCCTGCATACCCTAGCGCACCGGTGCGCTGTATTATACAGTGCACCGTGTAAGTATTATGTAATAAATAAATTGAAAACAATTTTTCTAAATCAGTGTGCCATATCTGAAGTTTGGCACCATTGCTCCATTTTACGAGGATAGCACCATACGGTCTATTACATTGTTTTTGCGGTGCATTTATAATACCCCACGCACCGTACGGTCTGTTATAATGTTTTGCGGTGTGTTTTTAATACCCCCACACACTGGCCACGGTGCGTACCTCATGAAAGGTGCACCAGTGTCTTGAGATTTATTTTGTACCTGAAAAGTTGAGAAATTATTTATAAATATATTAATGAATGATATGGTACAGGTTTCAGATTGACAAAAAAATGACTGACAGGAGATCAAGTAACAAAAATACTGATAACACATCAAGAAAAGCACAAAAGGAAAGTTCTTTGTAAATTCTTTATAAAAAATATTATTTTTGAACTATATGTAAATTTAACTAATATGTATTGTTTATTGTGTATCATGTAGAGGCACAAAATGATGAAGCTCGATATGATTATTTCTGATCTAGAACCAGAAGAGCATAAAAGCTTAATGGAAAAATTGCAAAAGGATGAATCAGGTGAATGAAAAAATACTATCAATCCAATATGAGTTTATTTTTTTAATTATTATTAAAATTATTAGATAACATGTGTCAAATAGTCTATTAATTCACATCTGTTTAATGTTCTACAGGGACCAACAACTCAGAAAAGGAATGTTGTTCTAAGAAAAGAAAAAAAATAGAACATGCAAATGAAAATGAATTGCTCCTTAGCTCATCTGAAGTGGTGCTGGAAGTTAATGAAAGGGGGAAAAACTTTTACAAAAGTTTGAGGGATCTAGTGTAACGAATGTATAGACGTTCTTTCCACTTACAATACAAAAATCAATCCAATGATTCCAAAAATGAAATTTTATTTTCCAGAGAATTGGTCAATGAGACATGTCAGACTTTTAATAGCAAAAATGTACAACAACAAAAAAGAAGGAATGAAAAGTAATATTCCTTTAAATGTTTATCTAGAATTATTTATAAATATCAGTTTTGTTATATTTACTTTTCATATATCAATATAAAAATTAAATATTTTATTGTCATGTTACATTTTCAGGAAGATTATGAAAATCTCAAAAGATGAACGAGCTGATATCAAAAATATGCCAGTAGGAATGTCCAAAAAGGTGTACAAGGAGATGGTCAAAGAAATGGACAAAATTGCATCACAGGAGGAGCCATCTCAACAACAACGTGCTTCAAATGTAATATGTAATCATTGAATTTTTCAATCATTAGGTACAATAAATAAACAATTTAGCATTAAATATTAATTTTCAAGAATTTTCTTACAGAAAAGAAAAGAAAATGGAACCCATTCAGCACATAAAACAAGACGACAAGGAAGAAAATGGTTGATCTCTAAGTTTGTGAGTAATTGTTACTTCCTTATAACAACTTAACTAGATTTAATTTTTGTATTTTTTAAGTTGTTTTACAAAAATTATCATTGAATGTCTTCAAACAGGTGCTAACATACAAAGAAGAACCATCAGATGAATTGATTAAAATTGGGTTAAATAGGGGTTGTGAGTATATGTTGGCATATCAAAATTTAATTGTGGAATTTGTAAGCATCTATCGATCTTGTTTTAATTAGCTCTGTCTATAATTAATAGAACAAAAACATCTTTTATATTAAATATATGATTTGTTATGGGGTATAAAACTTGCAGAAAACAAAGTATGGAACTGCGCCAACAGATGAAATTTTGAAAGATGGCATGGTACATGGTTTTGAAAGAATGTGTATAGTTTATGAGTCAATTGTTGCTATGGTACGCCATTTTTCTTTTCGATTTACATTGATGTATATTATTTAATATTGCAATTTTCATTATTCTCACCAATGTATATACACTCATTTCATTTTATTTTTATGTTTGTAGATGGAAGGTGAAGAAGAAGAAAACAATCAACGCCATGAACAAAACATTCCTGAAAATAACCCAAGTCATGGAAGTAGCTCTAGCAGTGACAGCAGTTCAAGCGAAGAATGATGATCACTATGTTTGGATATCAAAGCAAGGCGTTTTATTTTTTGAAATATATATGTCTATGAAATCAGACATTTTGTTTAATGTAATGGACATAGTGTCCCAATTGAAAGACAAAGGGATACTAATAACTGTCCCATTTTGTATGATAAAGACTATATCTATATATATATAATCATAAAATATGTTTTAATTTATTCTATTGCGTTCTCCATTGTCGTTCTCAAATTCACTAATAAAAATTTAATTCATATGAATATTGTTATAAGATATATATGTGTCAACTTTTGATGAATAATGAATTTTAAAAAACCACAATAATTACGATATGATATAACAAATTAATCCAAACATCACATTCAATTGCATTAATAAAACTGTAATTAATATGAATATTGTTATAAGACGTCTTGACGTTCGATGAATAATGAATTTAAAACAATCACAATAATTGGACTGTCACAGGTCAATGTTTCTAAAACATAAAAAATGAAAACTGGTGCGTGTCAGTAACTGTACACCGATGCATTTATGTGTCTACATGCACCGATTCCATTGTACGATCTATGGGCACCGCACAAATACCGATACAAGTTATAAATATCGGTGCGTTTGTATGATACTACGCACTGGGGCGTTTATATATCTATAAGCACCGATGCATTTTTATGATCTATGGGCACTGCATGAATGCCGATACCAGTTATAAATCTCGATGCCTTTTTGCGATACGGCGCACCGGTGCATTTAAATAAGTATATGCATCAGTGCGTTGATACGACCTATGGGCACCGCATAAATACCAAGACCAATTAGAACGACCCCATGCGTTGTATGACCAACACTACGCCCAGTGTGGTTTTACACTTAAATGTCCTGGTACATTCGACTGAGACCGCCCCGGGGCATTGTCTACATGTACGCACCAGTGCGTTAAATCGAGAGTAGCACACCAATGAAAATAACATCCGTAATAACCTCCGGCCGCCCAATTTTTTTAGTTCTGTTGAATCTCCATTAAAAGCTCCGCCAAAACCTCCATAACCATAAACGGATGTTGTAGCAAATGTTTTTTTGATAATTTTGGCCAATTTTATAACACTAAAAACCTCCTTTATAATCTCCGCTAGAGGGTCTTTTCCTTGTAGTGGGCTTAACTTAGAAGCATGCAATAAATTGAGAATGTTAACCAACAGAGGCAGTGTGTGTTTCTGAAATCTGGGGTTAGCTTTTTGAATACACATTGTTGCAGTATGCCAGCGTTTCTCAACCTCCATCAACTCATGGTTCCTTCTTGCTTCCATTATCCATGATTAATCTAATTAAATTGGATTGGATTCCTTCTTCATTTATGACTACCTTGGTTGGATTCAGGCAACTCAAAAAAAATCTTCAATATGTTGCCAAAAATGGAATTCTTACAATTTGGATTGATTCGACCCAAGAAATATTGTTTATATACTACTATAGCCTTAATGGTTCAGTTCCAGGTAGTGTTTATCTGATGAGCTTAATTATGAGCCTTATTAGCTGAGGCCTAATCTTATGTGTATTATCCTCCTTGATTGAATAAGCTATAAGAAGGAGGGGAGCTGGTTTATTTTGACCCCGAGAGTGGAAAAAGTATGTGGCTATGATGCTTCAGTAGCACCACCAACAACAACCGAGAAAGAAAGGACTCGTCCCTAGCGAGAATAGAGGTTCAAATAAACAAGGGTTCAATATATATCCGACCGCGGGCGAAAAGCAGATATGAATATAATGAATCAGTTGGCAAGGTCAAAGTAGGCGTGAGAAGCATGCATTCAGAAGTTTGAAGGCATGCAGCAAGTAAACACCTTGAGTCAGAGTATTAGGCAAGGCATAAGAGCGATAACTCAGGCCTGCCTAAGATATCAAGATATTGATTGGTAATTCATTGCCTTCTTGATGGAATCAACGAGTTCATGCTAATGTTTGCTCGATCTGTTGTTGTTGAGGCTTATGGGGGAAGACTAGGTGAGCAACTTACAGAGCCTCACCTGTATGAGGGAGGGTAGGCATGAGTGTGGCCAGACTGCCATCTCCATAGCACCAATAATGGAGAAAGTTTCGGATCTATTCATTGGAGACCCAAAGCCTACATCTCTAAGGTAGGATGAAAATATTATCTATGGGCTACTTCCCATATGTCCCATTAAATGACAATATCCAATAGGCAAGGTTCCTGTTTCAATTTATGAGGTTACCTATCCATTCAAAAACGCGATGGTTGTTGCTACTGTGGGCTCGTAAACCACTACATAGAGTAATTTCGAGTGGGAAATTTCAATCGGAAGTTGGAGCTTAGTTGGATCCAATTGGCTTAGGAGTCAGTGGTAATTCCCACCTCAAAAAGTAGGGAGTTTCACTAGAACTGGTATGAGCACTGCAACCTATTATGGTATTGTCACTCTTATCTGAGCTAGTGATACTTGGACTATTGTAGCTGCTCAGAAATTCCAAAAGCTCAAAGGTGCCTTATGTTTAGCCCTTGTGCTTCAGGCTACTTTAGGCCGGGGCCTCACAGAAGGAAAGGAATGGCCCATAAGCACCAAGAATCCTCAGGGGACCAGAAAGAATGAAGTATTCAGGCTTGCAGGAGACCGAAAAAGAAAAAAAGTTAGGGCGGTATTTGTCTACAACCCTTTCAACCTCTTTCAGTAATTCCCACTCCATCTTCTACTCGTGCATATCAAATAATCCGTTTTTACTGGTGCAACAGTGACTGATGCTATGCGATTAATTTAGGAAGTGAATAGGTAATTAAGGTGGGTAAAGAGTTTGTGTATTTTTCTGCAACTTACGGAAGGTCGAGGATAAGGGGAAATGGAATGGAAGCCAGAGCAGGAGTGGGCCGAGGAGATGGAGCAAGAGCGGGTAGAAGACAATTTAAACTCACTTTAAACTTACCCAATATTTTTTTGAAACATGTCAATATATAATTGGCGAGAAGGGCGATGAGGAAGTTTTCTGATTGGGTGGGGTGAACAATGTTTGCCCACCCAATCTCATAAAGAAAACGCCTCCAACGTATTTAACCTATATCGATATCGTGTAAATTTTTGAAAATAATTTTTAGGTATAATTATAATATTTTCTGAAGATATAAGATCAAAAAAGACTAATATATAGAATATACTTTTAACATCTCAAGTTAAGTTTGTTACAAATATAGAATATAATTGAAATTTTTGCATAATCATTTCTTTTAATGAATATAACTTCTAAATTTTATTTTGTTTTTCCATCACCAAAATATTTTGAGCTAAATTTTAAAATCTATCTACTACATCTAAAACAACATCTCTTTCCTTCTTACTATAACCTAATCATTCCATATCCAGATTATGCAGAACGTTAAATAATAAACATATAACCATAAATACAGAGATGCAATGAAATAACACTTCATTTCATTAATATCAAAAACCTAAATTTGCTTACGTATTTAATGAAAATAAAACCAGTTAGGCACCGGTAGCTATCTCTCGAGAAGAGATGTGGCGGCTACAGTGCTCTCGAATCCCTAGCTACAATGAGGCTCTGAAAGGCCTATTGATATTGAGAAACAATGGAGAACCCTAAACATCCAAAAACCTAACCCTAGGAGATGAAGCGCTGTAACCATGGGCCCCATTTGGGTAAATTGGTGTTTCCAACTTCCTGTGATGTGTAACTTTGGCATACTATCTACGTTTGGATGCACATGGTACATCATTAAAGCTCTATTTGAGGACTAACTTTTCCACGAATATCATCTTAAAACGGAATGATATTCTCGTTGGAGGCACGATGCCCAAAAACGTCGTTTAGGGCCTCAAAACGGCTCCGGAAGTTCAGGACCCGAAAAACTGCTAAAAATAGTAAGTTATGTCGAAACTAAAAAACTGAAAGAGACAATGGTGGGGGGCCCAAGTGGAATAGGCGGGAGGCCACCAATATCCACCTAGATCATTCCTCCCCCCTTAGGAAGCAATGGTCCCCATTGCGTTAAGTTCCTCCATGAGATGAGGAAATTTCTGCTGAACTTGGTCCCTGGTGAACCACTTTCCTTGGTGTAGGAGTTGAATAGCTTTGACAACTCGATACAGTTGGATCTTCTGTTGGCTAGTGTTCTTGATTTGCATGTCCATGATACAATCTGTGGTGGCCTGTTCCATGCAGTCTGGGTTTAACTCTGTTGGTGTGAGTTGTTCTGCAATGTCCGAGGTGTCCAGTAGAGGTGGAAAGTAAGGACGAAGGCGATCCACATTGAAGACCGGGTGCAGACCAAGGAATGGTGGAATACTAAGCTCGAAGGCATTGTTACCTACAGCCTTGGTGATGGTGTACGGCCCGTATCGGAGCGGGCGAAGCTTGCGGTGAGGTCCAGTGAGGCGCTCCTTCTGCAAATGCAGCCATACTTTGTCGCCCACCTGGAAGTTGTGTGGCACCTGGTGTTGATCATGGCGTTGCTTGTACTTCGCATTGGCTCTGTCCAATATATCATGAACCTGTTGGCGGATGTGTTGAATGCGCTCGATGAAGCTACTTGCTTTGTCAACTTTAGACTAGACGTGCGCTGAATCGGCCTGAGCAGCTGCAAATGGCATGGCTACGTCAATGGGACATAGTGGCTGGAATCCCAAGCCCACCTGAAAGGGGCTATGGCCAATTGAACTGTGGAGAGCCCGGTTATAACTATGTTGTACATATGGGAGGCTCTCGTCCCATGTGCGTGGATGCTTTGAATTGTACATGCGCAGAATGTGTACAATCATTCTGTTGACGACCTCTGTCTGGCCATCTGTTTGGGGATGGAAAGCCGTGGACTTGGTGAGCTTGGTATCCAACATCGACCAGAGGCTGGACCAAAATGTGCTGAGGAACCTGCTATCCCGATCTGATATGATAGACTGTGGGATCCCAAAGTGCACCCACACTCGTTCAAAGAAGAGTTTAGCAGTGGCTTCTGCTATGATATTCTTCTTGCAGGCCGCCATAATGGCCATCTTCGAGAATCTGTCGACGACCACAAAAACATAGTCATTTCCCTGCTTAGTAGAAGGCAGGCCCGACATGTAATCCATGGAGATGGATTCCCAAGGTCGACTAGGGGTAGGTAGCGGAGTATATAGGCCTTGATTCTTGATGGTCGGTTTGGCAATGGCACAAGCAGTGCATGATCTGATGTGCTTCTCGACATCCTTTCGAAGGTTCGGCCAATAGAAATACTTCTATAGGATTGCTACTGTTTTCTCGACCTTGAAATTCCCAGCGACTCGACTATAGTGTGCTTCCCATATCATCTTGGCACACTCGCTTGAAGGAACACAAAGGTGTCCTAGGTGACATAAAAGTGCATCTTGGAGGTGAAAATTTGGAACTTGCGTGCCCCCCAAGAGTGCCTTGTAAGTGTGGCCGAATTCTGGGTCACTCTCATAGAGAAGCGGCCAATCAGAAGTCTCGTGCCCACAAGAGTTGAGCACGGTGGTGAGTGCCACGATCGGTGGTCGGCTGAGGCAGTCTGCAACATTATTGGTGCTACCCTTTTTGTACTTGATGTTCAAATGAAACTGTTGCAGATATGTGGACCACTTCTGATGGCGATCATTCTGCAACTTCCCTTGTGTCTGTATGAACTGCAGGGGCCGGCGGTTTGTGTGGATGATTGTTTCCTTCCCCAAAATGTAATGCTTCCATTGTCGACAGGCTTGCACAATGGAATACATTTCTTTGTCATAGGTGGGATACTTGCGAACTGTCTCAGACAATGTCTCACTGTGATATGCCACTGGATGTCCCTGTTGAGTAAGAACTGCCCCAATAGCATAGTCAGAGGCATCTGTCTCGATCTCAAATGGCTGTTGTAAGTCTGGTAAAGTGAGCACTGGGGCAGAACAGAGGCGGTTTTTCAGTTCTGTGAACGCCTTCTGTTGAGGTTCCGACCAAAAAAAATTTGCTCTCGCTCCTCCCTTGGTGACTTGAATCAAGGGCCAAGTGATATGAGAGAATCCCAACACGAACCTCCGATAGAAATTAGCAAGACCCAGAAAGCTGCGAAGCTCTGTTATAGTGGTTGGGGCTGGCCAATCCCGAATGACTTGGATCTTGGCTGGATCCACATGCACCCCCTTTCATCAATAATGTATCCCAGATATTGAACCTGGGTCATGCCAAAAGTGCACTTCTCCAAATTGGCACACAACTTGTGTTGCCACAGTGTTTGGAGGACTTGTCGAATGTGGTGAAGGTGCTCTTCCCAAGTCTGGCTGAAGATCAGAATGTCATCCAAGTACACCACTACAAATGAGTTGGTGAATGGCCGCAAGATGTCATCCATCATCCTCATGAAGGTGGCGGGAGCATTCGTCAACCCGAAAGGCATGACCAGCCATTCGAAAAGGCCTTCCTTGGCTTTGAAGGCATTCTTCCACACATCGGAGGGTTCAATTGGTACCTGGTGATACCCAGACTTCAGGTCGATCTTGCTGAAATATTTTGCACCTTTGAGTTGGTCCAGAAGGTCATCAATCCGTGGGATTGGGTACCTATTCCGGACAGTGATCTTGTTCAGCGCCCGATAGTCAATACATAGTCTCCACGTCCCATCCTTCTTCTGTACCAACACGATCGGGCTCCCACAGGGCGATGAACTTGGTCTAATGTGACCTTTCTGCAACAGCTCCTGAATCTGCCTCTTGATTTCATCATTTTCCAGAACAGAGCGTTGATAGATCGGTCCATTGGGTAGTGGCGCACCTGGGGTCAGATCAATCGGGTGCTTGACCTGGCAGTGCAGAGGAACCCCTGTGGGTGAGGTGAAGATGTCCCGTACTCCTCCACGACCTTATCCATTTGTTGTTGTCGTGCAGAGGGGCCCTGTCTGGAGGTCGTGGCCACAGTCTTCTTCTTGCCCTGGGGGCGGATCATCAGGAAAACAAATTTCCTGGTTTGGGAAATGAGCTTACTACATTGTTTTGCAGTAACCAAAGAGATAGTCGTAGGAGGTGGTACCTCTGGTATCCTGTACAACTTATTTCCCAAAGTAATAATAACAGCACAAGGTCGAGACTCATACACAGCATGACGCTTCCACAAGTATGGTTGTCCTAATAATACATCAGAAACATCAATAGGAGCAACGTCACATAATACCTCATCCGTGAAGGGCTTGTTGCTATAGGGAAGGCGGCACTGCTGGCTGACGCGGAGATCTCGTCCTTGGTGAAGCCACCCGATGGTGTATGGATGTGGGTGAGCTGTGGTCGGCAAGCCCAACCGCTTCACGGCGTCTGCCGAAATGAGGTTCTTTTGGCTCCCATTGTCGACAATGAACTGTACAGGGGAGCCCTTTACCCACATCTGGGAGTGGAAGAGACGTTCCTCCTCCTCTGGATCTTCCGGTTCCTCCTTCTGGACTTTTGTAGTGGCAACAGTGGCGTTGGGCTCCGCATCAATAATCTGTTTCCCTTTTTCATTCCCCTTTTCAGGTTCTGATTCGGAGTCGGAGCATGCATCCGACTCAGAAGCCCTCATCTCGGCCACTAGCGACTGCTTGGCCCGACACTCACTTGTGTTGTGAGTGGAGCTCTTATGGAACTCACACCACTTTCCCGTGTCCTTCTTTGGCTTTGCGGTGCTGTTCTTTTCTTGTGGCTTCGATGAGTTGTCTTTAGCCATCATGCCTTGGCTCGGTCCTTTGTTCTGCGGTTTAGAAGCACCTTTCCCTTGCTTTTGATTCGCAGATCCAAAGTCTCGCTTCTTCTGCTTGAATTTCTGCTCAATCTTGGCAGCATACCAGTATGCCGTACCAAGCGAGGAGATGTCGAGGAACTCCATTTCCTCCTGAATGTATCTGTGCAGACAGCTGCGATACTTTAGCACCAAATGTTTCTCTGAATCTTTGATACCCAACTTTGTTCGCAGGGTATGGAACAGATTCGTCAGCTCGTGCACATCTTGATCCCTTTGTTGTCGCAGCGTGGTCCATTGTATGTACTTGTCCTCATAGCTCCCCATGGGATAGTACTGTTCCTTGACGGCGTCTCGGAAAGAATTCCAAGTTGGTACGGTCGAGAACAGAGAGGGTTCTGTCTGGTCCTTGTTCTCACAGTAGGTTTCCCACCAGTCCTTAACATGGGGGGTAGCTTTGAGGAGTGCAAAAATAATCTTCTCCTAGTCTGAAAAGTCATGAACAGAGAAATATCCTTCTAATAGATTCAACCATCTATCTACGGCATCTGCGTCTATTTGACCCTCAAATATGGGAATGCCAAAATTTACTTGTACCTTAAAGGGAGTCGCAACTCCAGAGTGGCTACTGGATGCAGATGCGCCGCCGGTGGGCAGCCGTTGAAGGATCTGAGCAAAGCTATCCATCATCACGTTCCTTTGTTTTTCGAGGGCCTCCTCGAGCAATATTTTGATAGGATCTCCTGCTCTCTCATCTTTCTTTTCGTCCCCCATGGGCGTCCGTCGAGGTTTGCGAGGCTGATCTTGCAAAGGTTCCACCAGATCGAGCCCTAGCTACTTATACCCCGACCTCGTTGGGGAAATGCAAAGAAGGATCGAGAAAAAGCAGACCGCTCTGATACCACTGATCCGGATTTATGCAGGAACGCAACAGAATAAACATATAACCATAAATACAGAGATGTAGCAGAAATAACACTTCATTTCATTAATATCAAAGAACTGAAATTTTCTTACAGACAGAATGGAAATAAAACTAGCTAGGGCACTGGTAGCTATCTCTAAGAAGAGATGTGGCAGCTACAAGCTCTGAAATGAGTTACAATGAGGCTCAAGGGCCTATTTATTATTGAGAAACAATGGATAACCCTAAACATCCAAAAACCTAACCCTAGGAGATGAAGCGCCAAAACTATGGGCCCCGTTTGGGTAAATTGGTGTTTCAACTTCCCAGGGACGTAACCTTAGCATACTATCTCCGTTTGATGGCCATGATACATCATTAGAAAGCTCTATCCGAGGACTCGCAACTTTTCATAAGAATATCATTTAGAAATGGAATGATATTCATGTAGGCATGATGCCTGCAAAATCTCAAGCAGGGCCTCAAACGGCTCCTAAGTTCAAGACCAAAAAATGCTAAAAATAGTAAGTTATGTCGAAACTAAAAACCGAAAGACATTGTGGGGGCCCAAGTGAAGAAGAGTGTGGCCACCACATCCACCCGGATCATTCCAACTTAAAACTAAGTCTACCATCATCACTTGCCTTCTCTAGTAATAATAGTAGTATTTCACTATATCTTTAACTACATTAGATGGCCATTCACTATAGGAACTTGCAACTTGCTTCCATATATAGTCCAAAGTGTTCATGCTTCTCCATTCAGTTGTAGAACTATTGTCTTGAACACTCATACTAGTTGGGAACCAACCATACCTTTGTGCCAAACACTAGTACCACATAGATTGACTAAAACTCTATTATACTCTAGGGAATTCCTTCAGCCTAACTACAAATACTAAACCACTAGCCATCCTATGGACATATTTCCATTTATTGAAACTCGTAGGTATGGGCCAACAAAGGTGTTTGAAGGCCCTCTAACAAAATAGTTTGGATGTTGGATGTATTCAGTGAATCACATAGTTTATGCTTCTATCAATGAGGTATTATTGAACAAGCAATATTTCATCATGGAACAATTAGTGGGGACCAAACATGTAGCTAAATTCCCTTTTAGCTACAACATGCCCTACCAAGAAGACTTAAGAATGACATTTACAATATATAGTATTTATATACAAGGCTACAAAAAAAAATAAGAAATAACGATATATATGATTGACATACCTTATTCTTCTTCTAAAATCATGCACATACTTGGTGTATTTGTTTATATCTTCCACATGTTTGTTCAAACTTTATCTTGGATCTCCATGATTCCCTTTTCATTTGATATAGCTACAAATTTTAACAAAATAATTTATTTGCCATATTGAGTTTAAAAATATCAATATGCATGCTCACTTCAATATATTCAAAGCACGTCACAAAGGAAAACTATAAACATTTCAAATACCTTGAGGATAATTTGACTATTCATTATAGTCCAATGAAGAAACGTACCAGCGACATCGTTTTCCACCAAGAAGGAGGCACATATTTCACATAATGCCATCTTCTATTATTTTTTTGAGACAAAGTTAACCCTTTCTCATTTGATGTTTGTTGCATCAAATTTATCTTTTCCAAATTTAGTATAACAATCTTCCTGATGAAAGCTTATGCATTATCAACCCTACCTTCCTCTATGATTCTTTCAACCTATTCCAAGAGTTTTCGTATCTTTTGTAATATGAAAAGCCATCTAGGAAGTCAAAAGGTCAAGAGAAGTTGAATAGTCATGAGGGTGGCCCAAGAGTCACAAAGGAGGTGAAGGATCACCCCATTTGTTATATATACACCCTCATGATATAAGAAAATGAATTTTCACCTTGGCTTCTCCCATAAGGCATCAAATAGAAAAGGTTATTACTTTTGGGGAGCAATTCATGGCTCCAACGCTCCACTATTTGAGTTAGAGATGTTGGTTGTATTCATGTATCTTGGGACTTTTACTTAATACTTGAAGCCTAATGGTTGACACTTTTTCATACATGGATCATGAATTTTCGTAATATTGTTTTGTGAATGTTTATGATTTATGTTTTCTTTCACATATACTAAAGTAGTTGAACTATTTCGGTTATTTTAGTGCTTATCATATTGAGAATGTGTTGTAATGGTTGCAATGATCATCACATCCTTGTGGACTATTCCGCTGGGTGTTAGATGGACCTTCCTTGTTCATGTGTGTGTTTGCTAGCATTAGGGGAATTTTGAGGTCTAAAATGGGACTCCTAAGGAAATTATGAAATAATAGAGGAAATAATAAAATAAGATTTGATTACATCATCAATTTTTAGAGGGGAAAAAAGAAAAACTATTTTTTCAACTCGTATTTTCAACTTATCTCCCTATGGGTTTACTCAAATTTCGAACGGAAACACTTGTTGGATGTAGAATTTGATTTCTCATCCAAGGAGTACCCATGTTTCATACTTTCGATGGACCCTGCTACCCAAAAAAATGAGAAATACATAAAAAACGTGTTTGCAAACACATTTTTTCATGTATTTCTCTTTTTTCGTGTAGCAGGGTCCAACGAAAGTATGCAACATGGGTACTCCTTGGATGAGGAATTAAATTTTACATCCAATGAGTACTCCCACTTGAAATTTGACTAAAACCTTAGGGAGATAAGTTGAAAATATGAGTTGAAAAAGTAGTTTTTTTATTTTTTTATTTTTTAATATTCTTACTTTTTTCTGCAAAAAATGGTGAACCATCCCCCATGGTTGACATCATCATCTTGAATCCTATTGGTTCCTATAAATTTTATTTTTGTTGTACATTTTTCTTAGGAGGCCCATTTTAGACCTCAAAATTCCCCTAATGGGTGGTACTATTACCTCTCTCTTAGAGGCTCACTTTATTTTCCCTTCGTAGTAGAAGAACCTTGACACATCTACAACCAAACACTCACTAGGCACACTTACTTGCTTTTCGCAAAGGAACATACACACTTCTCTCTTTGGTTGATAGCTAAAGCCAAGGAAAATCTATAAGAACATATGGAAAATGGGTCGATATTCTGGATGGGGTTCCTATTCCAAATGGTGTGAGGTCTAGTTGGGACTTCACATCGGGGAGACCCCCTTGGTTGATGCATTTCCAGCACCCATCAACAAATGGTGCTAGAAGTAGGGCCAAAAGACAAGCTATGCCCATTGAGTTTTTTTTTAACCTCTTATCTAAAATGACTCATCCTCAAATATTGCTCCTTGGGTGTTTCTCTTATTTATCCATTTGTCAATTCTCAATCCCTGATGAGCCTCTTTATCACTTGTCTCAGTTAAAGTTTGATGGTGAGGATGGAACATCCATAAACGAGCACACTTCTGATTTTCTTAAATTTTCTGAATCTTACAAAATAGATTATGAAGATTTTTCTTGTGTTATTTTATTCCTCACCCTTGAAGGTCGTGTTAATCGATGGTGTCATACCTTACCATCTACTTCCATCCACTATTTTCATCATTTCCTCCAGGAGCTTTATCAAGCCTCTGATAGGTGTGATTACCAGGATGTTCTTAACAGAATTAATCAACTAAGAATGAAGCCTAAGGAATCAATTGAGGATTTATATAATTGTTTCCTTCACCTTTTCTATGAATTTCCTGAAGAAATTACATATTGGGATTTCTTTAAACAAAATCTCAAGTGTTTGGTTAATATCTCTTTGCACGGAGAATACAAACCACCTAATTTTTCTACTTCCACATCTCTTGTGAACCATGAGACATATCTAATTTTAGAGGAGGAATTCACTGTTCCTATTGTTCCTTTTGCTCCTCTCTTTCTGGTTCTAATGAGGGTACCTCCTTGTGATGATAATAAAGCTGGGAAATTTTCTAATCAAATTCCTAATCCATCTCCTCATTCTTCTTCTAATTTTCATGACTCAAATTCAATGGAGGAAATCCCAGAATGGCTCATGAAGCCCATGGTGAAGACTAACTCCCTGATTCCGCAAGATGATGTGACTATTCATAACTCTAGTCTCGAATCTGATATGAATTTTTTTTATCCTCTATCATCTACATGCTATGAATATTTATACTGTTATTCGCCCAATTAATCTGCTCCACCAACTAGTTTTTCACACTCTCTTTATTTTTGAGTTTCTGGTTCAAATTGCAATCAGATACAAGGAAGTCACATTACATAGGTATAGGAGCAGGAAGGTGAAGGTGCTTTCAATATTTATTCTCTTTTTCAAAATCCTCCATGTGAAGATGATGTGCTCCCATTCTTGGATTTTTTTCAATATGCTAATCTCGGTAGTGAATTAAATGCAATCAATTATTTCAATTAATCTGAAGCCTTGGGAAACAATCATTCTGATTATGATGACTCTGTTGATGTATGTGATCATGAATGCCAATATGCATCATCTGATCTTTCAGTTTCTCATGAAGACTTTAATTCATTTCTAGAATATGATTCGGTCAAAGAAAATGTCCTTATCAAAACTTCCTCTTCATCTCAATATCCCTTATGCTCTACCGTTTGTGATGCATCTACTTGGGACGAAGATACTCCATGATATTCAAGTTCTTCATCTGATGAGTTAAATTCTCAATTGACACAAGGTTGTCAGATTATCCATGATGGAAATGAAAACAATAAAATCATTAAGTACTATTTCCGTCCCTCATAATCTCTTCTTTTACATGAACAACTCTCCAAGCCAATTTTCTCATGAAATTTATTCGATTCATACATCTTCAGATTCGCGTTAAGATGAATATTTCAACTTGAGTATTTTGGTTGTTGAAGTTGAAAAATATGGTTAAGTTAGTGACAAAGATGGCTACCATCCGGTGAGCAGTGATCTTATTGAAATCAATGGTAACAACTATCCTCACACCATGCACGACCGAGTTCAATATTTAGGATGCGATTTTACAATCCTTGAAAGTTCTAAGTCTTGTTGGGAAGTCGAGACACTTCAAATTATGTTGATGTTTATGCCAGGATCTCATGACTCTTGTAAGCCCCCTAAACTAAGTTAGATTTGGTTTCTCTCGCACAATCCTTCTCTTTGCATGGTTTCACTCGATGTAAATCTCTTTCTGAAATATGTTTGGTATTTTAGATATAACCTTTTGAAATTTCGAGATTTTTTTTTTTATTGGATTTAGGAATCTTCTTTAGTTGATCCATCTTCATGCAAATTTCTCGCATCAAACTCAGGTTTGGAATGTGTATCTTTCATAGAGTTATGGGATTGTGAAGTTGATCATTTCAAAGACTATCTTTGGCCGAAGGGATTATGCCGATCAGATTCATTTCTTAGTATTCAGCTGTTGGTTTTTCTTGCGAATGTTGTATTGGAAATATTTCCCTTCATCTCGCCTAAAATCCTCTTGAGTGATAATAAATGCATGATTTATCGCGTGAATAAAATTATTCTTTGTTCACTATGTCCTGGCTGGTCTTATGTGTTTGTTATGTTGGAGGCCATTTTAAATTATTTCGATGATTACGATGCTTATACATTTTTTCACCAATTACAGGAAATTAGTTTGTCACATTTGGCTTGCAAGGAAGTTTTCTTTATTGTTCAGAGCATTCACAAAGTTGTTCAAATTGATTTACCTTAATTAACTACTAACTGGGAATATGATGATTTAATCAATCCATCTGATCATAATATTAACTGTCATTCATATATTGTCATTTTCCCACTAGTATATTTGATGAAAATTATTTCACATCGATTAGTATTTATGGTTTATCTCACCATTCAGATACTTTTCAAGAAGCCGAGGCACTTCAACCTTCGCTGATGGTTATTTCAGGTCCTCACTATCTTGACAAGCCTTCTGAATATAATCAGGTCTATTTTCCCTCATAAGATTCTCATCCTGATCCTGCTCTTTTAACTAAAGATTCATTATTTAAAAGTTTTCAAGATTTTCAAGAGGATTGTTTTGAACTTCATGATCCAATCTCTGAATGGTTGGAGAAATATTACTTGGCAATCTCTGTTGCAAGTAACAAGTTTCGACCTTTTCTCATGCTTGCTAAGCAGGATGACACAAAATAAGGTTCATTCACAAGAAGTTTTCGAGGTTTGTCTAATTATGGTTTATGTGAAAAAGGTAAGAATGTAGAATGGTTAGCAGTAGTGGGTGTGACACATTTTTCTACCCACGGAAAATACCTTCTTTTTGTTGTGCAAGTTACTCAAGCTTTTATCTATTCTCTTTCACATTTATTTATATATGCTTTAATTGTTCGTATCTTTGTGGATGCAGGTCAGGAACAACTAGGGTGGATACATTGGAAATTTCAATATACGTGATCCTCACCTTCCAATTGTTTAGGTTAGGAGTAGGATTAACTGCATTCTAGTTTCCCCTATCTTGCACTCATTCGACACTTGTTATCTTTAATATTTTTTGTATTTTCTTACTTTTGTCTTGCATCATGTTTGGTTTAGCCTCCTTTTGTTTGTGCTTTGGTTCTCTTTCTTGTTGTTTCATGTATTTTCCTTTTTGTTATGTTGATAAGACTTTGCATGAATGGTGTCTTATTTTGGCTTGAAAGACAATGTGGAAAAATAGGAGAAGGACTTTGTGACACTTCAACATTTGGCTAACTCTTTGTCCTTCTTCCTTGTCTTGGTCACACCTTTTGGTCAATGATGTTCTGATGGAAAATGCAATCCGTTCGTAAGGAGAGTTTTGGTCAAACAATTGTACTTCTTTATGTTTCAGTGTTTTCACGCTTATCCTATCAGTAGATGAGGAAAAGGGGAAAATATGAATGGGAAAATCTTAATCAAAGGTCTTTATGTGCTTCTCTGAAGGAACAACCTCTCTTGCTCTCAATAAATCGAGATCCCTATTCTTCCCATAAAATGACTAAGCACCTATCCACAGTCCTCTTTAAATATATAAATAAAGACAAAATAAGAGAAAGTTTTCCTTATTGGGCTTGGAGCCTGATTTTCATCCTGATTCGGAGGTCTTTGTTTCAGCCAGATGTATACCCCTCCACGTGGGCCGGGGTGCGGGGTGGACTTGTCCCCCCTACGAGGGTCTGGGGCGGGGGGGGGGGGAGATATCCCTCGGCTGGGCAGTCCAAGAGCCAACAGTCCCTCGACAGGGGTTTTGGGGGCAGTGCCCCTGAAGCTAAAACCAGATGTAAATTTGTCTTGTAAAATAATGTAATTTCATAATCAATCTGGGTCATTCATTAGGCAGATGATCTAATGGTAAAATTTATGTTTAATGTAGGTTTTTCTTCCCTAGAAGGCTAGAAGGCAACCCCTCATTTTGTATGAGGGTATTGTATTGAGACTGTGTATTGTATGTGTATTATAAGTGAGAAATAGCAAGGGGGACTGTGTGAGTAAGAAGAGGATATTACAATGGATCTGTTGTAGTTTTTGTTTCTTCATCTTGGTGGATAAAATAAAGGAAGGACTGGCTGTTTGAGGTGGACATAGCCCAAACTGGGTGAACCACATATATATGTATCTCTCTTGTTTTATATGTTTTTTGTGTTTATGTTTCTGCATATTTTATGTGCTCCATTGATTGGTAATATATAATTTTATAACATTCCTATGTAGAGAGGTGAAGCTAGCAACTTCGTCAGGGTACTGTCATGGCTCGCTGGCAGCAGAGAAATGTTGTGTTCCTGTAGTGACTCCTTCAGGGTACTTTCCAGGATTGCTGGTAACTGAGTAACACTGGAGATGAAAAAATATACTCCGAAAATCTAAAGCTCATGAGCTATACTACCCTTTCCAATTCGAAACAATGCGATATCACGGATATTATGTTTGTGTTAAACCGAGAGGGCACCAAGGGGACCATGTTTATTCACAGGGCAAGTGGGGAGGCCAAAGTGATCTATGAGAGCATAAAACATGAAACATATATACACATATATTTTTACCTCGGATCACAAATCGAGACTACCAGCTTGATTTTTCATTATATTCCTTTTAGTGTTACAACACATATATATACATGTTGAAGCATTCATAAACCCTAATCCATTAACCATGGATTAGAACATAACTATAGTTCACTTGACCAGATCTATAAAATACCAGGGGCAGAAAACCATCATGCCCCAAAACCATGTGCAAACCCATGCACAAAACCATAGGTGGGTCTGCCCAGTTAAAATAGGGTCAAAATATTTTTTACCAGGGAATTGCACCCGGCACAAGCGAAGGGGGGCTACTAACCCCCTGCAAACCCCCTGACATGGGGGATGCGGCCCCCCCTATGACCCCCCTGCTGCGCCCGGCGCAAGCCAAGGGGTGATACCACCCCCCTCTTACCCCCCGCTTCGCGCCTACTTCTAGTCATGGAAAGAATAGAACACAAACCCAATAGTAATCTAATATTATTTTATTATTTCCACTATTATTTTATAATTTCCTTAGGCCCATTTTAGACCTCAAAATTCCTCTAATGGCTCCAAAATTACGCAATCTACTTGTTGAGTCCAACCTGAACCACGCATTGCATAGTATCAAGGCTCAAGCTTCACCTCTGACTGCCTAAGCTGCACAATTACGAAATCATTGATCCTCTCCCTCAACCTGCCACCAAGTTCTGACTCAGTTAGTAGATCACTGTGCAGTATCTTAGACTAGGGGTTTATTAGACTGATGTCGTCTTGTCATGGGTGGATTGCAGATGCAGGTACACTATTATGCTATGAAAAGATGATGAAGAAGGAGATGAATCAGGAGGACATGCTAGAAGACACTTAAGGAGCTGAGGAGATAAGATGATCATCAAGCAAGAAGATGAAGGAACACTAGACTATAATGAAAGATGAAAGATCAAAACCACATGGAAGACACATTATCTTCAATTCATAAGGAGGAGGAAGAAGAAGAACATGCACCATCTTTTCGAGAAGACATAAAGAAAGAAACATCAAAGGACAAATTGACATTACCATGTCATCGGTATCATGTCATTTCATGTCATGATTCATCATGTGCCACATCAATTTGTGGAATATGTAATTCATTATTGGAGAAATATAATGTAAAGTGGAATTCAAAGAATCATTCATGTAATGTGAAAATTTGTGTAGGAAGTCAAAAGGTCAAGAGAAGTCAAACATTCATGAGGGTAGTCGAAGAGTCACAAGGGAGGTGAAGAATCACCCCATTTATTATATATACACCCTCATGGTACAAGCAACGAAATTTTCACCTTATCATCTCCCATAAGGCATCAGAGAGACAAAATTAGTACCTTTGGGGAGGAAGTAGTGGCTCCAACTCTCCACTATTAGAGCTAGTGATGTTGGTTTTATTCATGTATATTGGGACTTTTACTTAATACTTGAAGACTGATGGCCGAAACGTTTTCATGCATGGATCATGAATATTTGTAAGATTGTTACATGAATGTTTATGATTCATGTTTTCTTTCATCTTTACTAAATTAGTTGAACTATTTTGGTTATTTAGTGCTTATCATATTGAGAGAGTGTTGTAATGGTTGCAATGACCGTCACATCCTTGTGGACTATTTGCCTGGGTGTTAGGCGGATCTTCCCTGTTCATGTGTGTCTTTGTTAGGGTGGTACGATTACCTCTCTCTTTAAGAATCACTTTATTTTCCCTCCGTAGTAGAAGAACCTTGACACACCTACAACCAAACACTCACCAGGCACACTTACTTTCTTTTCGCAGAGGCACATACACACTTCTCTCTCTTATGATATAGATTTCGAAAAATGCTCCACAGTAGACATATTTGAATGTCAATATTTCGAGTCTACAATAATACTCATCATCAAGAAAAAGGTCAAGAAAAGAAGATGAAGAGGAGCAATATAAATAGAGAGACAACAAAAAAAACAAAGAAAAATAGAATAGCCTTTTGTTTTTTAGTTTTTTATTTTAAAATTAATAAAGTTAATAAATAATAATATTTTTTTTACTAAGGTGTATATATATATATATATAATTTATTTTAATTTTAATTTATTATTATATTTAAATATATTAATATTAATATTAAAGGTAGATAATTAATGTGATTTATAATTGATAAATTAAATTAAATAATTTTTGTTTGAAATTAATATGATAGATTCCAAATTTGTATATGAATGTATTAATATATTTAATGTATATTTAAAATATCAATACATTAAATTTATTTTAATACATTAATAATTTTTTTATTGTTGATAATTGAAAATATTAACATATTACATTAAATTTAAATATATTAATCAATTTAAATATATTTTAAAAAGGCTTTAGGGATGAATTGAAAGTGTTTAAAAGTTAATTAATTAATGATTATTAAAATAAATTATTTATAACTAAAACCAAGGCAAATTTATAAGAATGTATGGCAAATGGGTTGATATGCCGGATAAGGCTCTTATTCCAAACAGTGTAAGGTTTAGTTGAGAATTCATATCGGGTAGACCCCTTTAGTGGAGGGATTTCAAGTTCTATGCTCAAAAAAATTTCATTTAATGCCTCAAACTAGATATAAAAGATTTTAGATTCTAATTCTCCACACTGAATCCCATTGATAAAATTACTCCTATAAATTTATTCCTTTACTTTTCCACTCTAAAAACATCAAAATAAATACCAAATTATATAGTTATCAAATCCAAATCAATAAAACTTCTTAAAAACTAATTCTAAAACCATATTACATGTAAAAAAACACTAAGTAAATGACACTAAGTGAGTGTGGATCATAAATTTCTCATATGAAACACTTTATCTATGATTTTTTTCCAAATAACACTTTAATTAATAGTTATTCCACTCATCAACAAATGCCAAGGTTTTATATTAAGATACTCACTACAACATCTCCTTATGTACAACTCAGGTATTAGCATATTTTCATTTTCATGAACATGTTAGTCTTTAATAACTAAATAAAGTTTCTTTAATGGGGAAACTAACAAACTAAAGCTAAATATCGATTCTAAAACTAAAAATTAAATAAATATTTTAATAACTTAATAAAAATACATGCATAAACAATTTTATGCTCAAGAAAAACAAAATTCATGCATAAACAATTTTATGCCCGCAAAAACATATAAAATGTAAAAATTTTAAGCAATTTTAATGAGATGTAAGGTTTAATAAAATCTTTTTAAAAATAAAATTCCTTCGTTGGTTGCTTTGTGATTAGAAATATATTTTCTGATAAACTGATTTTACCGTGGTAGAGAAAACTTCAGCACATATAAATGCTCTGTTTTTATTTACGTTCCACTCTACTTTTATTTCAAATTTCACATTAACTTTTCACTCATGAAAGAAATAAAACTTCCAATCTATCACTTGAGGATATATAATATAATATAGTATGTAAAACTTTATGCATACCACTCAACGCACTACAGCTTCAACGCAGGTCCTCAACACAGATTTCAACTCATCTTTTTTCTCCAACACAGTTCTAGTCCACGCACATTGTTCCTGGCTGATCTTCTTCACGCTGTGTGAGATTATTACCGGCTGGAGATTGTCATGAGGACGCAAGGATGAAGATCACAATGCGCAGTCCTGAGATAGAAAGGTTTTTCAATCTGAAATTTGAAAGGGCTTCCAAGCTCTGCTAATTCTAGTTGATGGTGTAAAACTCAAGGGAATGAATTAGTGAGCTTGGGGACCAAACAGAAATTTTATAGCCTAGCTTCCATCAAGCTTCTGTTGGCTATGTGTCAAATGCTCCACTGATCATGGTAGAGAACTGCAGTGGGAGTAATGGACCACTTCTAAGTAATGTTAAAAGAGTTAACATTCTAACTTTGCAATTAAAGAATTCTGCGTTAATGAATTTTATTGAGTTATTAAAATTTTAACATTTGGTATCGGAGCACTCTTTATATCTCTGCTTTGGTGATTTATAAATATAATTGGATAAATGTCCTATTTTTAAAGATTTTCTAAATTAAAGCATATATTTAGAAATATGTCTAATTTTTTGTTTAATTTTTATGCTTATAATATTTAGTTTAATTATATGCAATGTGGTAAATAAACTCGTATTTAGTTTGCATGCATTAATTATTAAAGTTTTAATTAAGACATGTTATTATGAATACGAGACCTATGGTTAAATGTTATGCATGAATATTGTAGTTTTATTCATGCAAATTTATCAGTTAATTTTTATGTCTAGTGATCCATATAATTTTAATTGATTAGAGAATAGCCACAGCATCTCTAATCAAATAAAATTATATATTATGATTGATTAGGATCACATAAATAAAGAATAGACATTAATTGTAATTAATTATATTAAATATAATAAATTTTATCCCACAAGAATTTTTATTATATTTAAGTAATTAATTAGGATAAAATATTCATAACTTACCCACAGGAGTTATGAATTAATAAGTTTTATCATAAAGTTCAAAAGGTTAATTGAATCTGCTTGAATTAAAAATTTAGTCCACAGACAATTTTATGTCATTAGATTCAATTTTAAAGCATGATTTACATTGGTAAAGCATGAAATTTTATTTATGTCTCAATTTTAACATAAGCATGTGTTTTTAATATTATGCAGTTGTACAACCTGCAAATTTCTCTGAAATTCGTACTGATATCCCTGAACTTAAGGGAGATAACTATAAAGTCTGGAAGGAGAGAGTTCTCCTTCATTTGGGGTGGATGGACATAGACTATGCTATTAGGAAAGATGAACCACCAGCACTCACTAATACCAGCACTGCAGCAAACATCGTGCTTTATGAACGATGGGAACGATCTAATCGTTTAAGCGTGATGTTCATTAAGACTAAAATTTCAGCTGGTATCCGTGGTTCTGTTGAACAGCATGACAAAGTCCGAGACTTGCTGAAAGCCATTGATGATCAATTCGTCACTTCAGACAAGGCACTTGCAAGCACCCTAATCATGAATTTCTCATCCCTGAGACTCACCAGTGTAAAAGGTGTGCGCGAGCACATCATGCAAATGAGGGACACTGCGGCTCAATTGAAGAAACTCGAGGTTGAAATATCAGAATCTTTCCTGGTGCACTACATCCTGAACACCCTTCCACACCAATACGGACCTTTCAAAATCTCATACAACACACATAAGGATAAATGGTCAATTAATGAACTCATGACCATGTGTGTTCAAGAGGAAGAGAGACTGGTGATGGAAATGGGAGAAAGTGCAATGTTGGCAACGCGAGGAAAGGGCAAATCTCAAGCCAATCGGAAAGGGAAAGGTAAAATACCTCCCCAAGCCGATATCAAGAAGGATTCCAAGTGTTTCTTCTGTAAAAAGAAGGGACACATGAAGAAGGAATGCGCCAAATTTCAGAAATGGCTTGCAGACAAAGGTAATCCAATCTTGTTTGTTTGTTATGAATCTAATATGGTTAATGTCAATATTAACACATGGTGGATTGATTCTGGATCAACAATTCACATTTTGAATTCCTTGCAGGGTTTGCAAAACCGAAGGAAGCCGGTGGGAAGTGAGCAAAGCATCTTATCAGGAAACAAGATGGGCTCGCATGTGGAGGCTATAGGAACATGCTATTTAACTTTAAGTAGTGGCTTTGTTTTAGAATTAGAAAATACTTTTTATGTACCAAGTTTCTCTAGAAACTTGATTTCAGTTTCAAGGCTTGTACCTTTTGGATATTCCTTTAACTTTTCAGAAACATCCTTCAGTTTATTTTATAAATCTGATTGTGTTGGGAATGGTATTTTGTCTAATGGTCTTTACTGCATAAATTTACAAAACAATGTCACTCATGATTCAATGCATGTTCACACTGGTATTAAAAGATGTGTTATTGATGAAAATTCCTCTAAATTATGGCACCGGAGACTAGGTCATATCTCCATAGATAGAATTAAAAGATTGGTAAATGAAGGGGTACTTAATACTCTAGATTTTACTGATTTTGAGACTTGTGTGGACTGCATAAAGGGAAAGCAAACCAACAAGTCAAAGAAAGGTGCCAATAGGAGTTCGGACATATTAGAGATCATACATATTGATATATGTAGTCCAGACATGGACTCACATGGTCAGAGATACTTCATCTCTTTTATAGATGATTACTCACGATATATGTATCTCTACATGCTTCATAAAAAGAGCGAAGCATTAGATGCCTTTAAGATCTTTAAGGCTGAAGTAGAGAATCAATGCGGCAAGAAAATTAAGATCGTGAGATCAGATAGAGGTGGAGAATATTATGGTAGATACACAGAAGATGGACAAGCACCTGGGCCATTCGCAAAATTTCTTCAAGAGCATGGGATTGTTGCCCAATACACCATGCCTAGTTCACTCGACCAGAATGGTGTAGCAGAAAGAAGAAACCGAACATTATTGGACATGGTGCGGAGTATGCTTAGCAGCTCCAATCTTCCTAAATTCTTGTGGACTGAAGCACTTAAGACGACAGTGTATATATTAAACCGAGTTCCAACCAAGGTTGTTCCTAAAACGCCATTTGAATTATGGAAAGGTTGGAAACCGAGTTTGCGACATATGCGCGTTTGGGGATGCCCGTCTGAAGTGAGAATATATAATCCACAAGAGAAGAAGCTGGACCCAAGGACCATTAGTGGGTATTTCATTGGATATGCTGAAAGGTCTAAAGGTTACATATTTTATTGTCCATCTCACAGCACTAGGATTGTGGAATCAAGAAATGCAAAGTTTCTTGAAAATGACTTGATCTGTGGGAGCGATCAAACCAGGAACATATTTTCTGAGAAAGATCATTTAGAATCTCAACCTTCCACCTCAAGTGAAAGATTGGTTATTGTTCACAACACCCCTCAAGTACAAACTGGTGTTGAACAACCAATTGTTGAAGTTCCACAAGCTGTTGACGACATTCCAGTAGATCAGATAGTTCAAGAATTGCCAAGAATTTTTGAACAACGAGTTGAACCACATACTTCTCAGGAAGATGGTGGTACAACATTAAGAAGATCTACTAGACCAAAGAGATCAGCAATTCCTGATGATTATGTTGTGTATTTGCAAGAATCTGACTACAACATTGGAGCCGAAAATGATCCCGAGTCTTTTTCACAAGCCATGAGTTGCAAAGAATCAGAATTATGGTACGATGCCATGAAAGAAGAGATGAATTCTATGAAGAGTAACGAAGTCTGGGATCTTGTTGAGTTGCCTAATGGTGCAAAAGCCATTGGATGTAAATGGGTCTTTAAGACAAAGAAAGACTCATTGGGCAACATTGAGAGATACAAGGCAAGGCTCGTTGCAAAGGGATTCACTCAGAAAGAAGGGATCGATTACAAGGAGACTTTCTATCCTGTATCTAAGAAAGATTCCTTGTGCATTATTATGGCATTAGTAGCCCATTTTGACTTGGAATTGCATCAAATGGATGTGAAAACGGCATTTCTCAATGGAGATCTAGAGGAGGAGGTTTACATGAAACAACCTGAAGGATTCTCCTCTAGTGATGGTGAGCATTTGGTTTGCAAGCTCAAGAAGTCATTATACGGATTAAAACAAGCATCCCGCCAATGGTATTTGAAATTTCTTAATGTAATTTCTTCTTTCGGTTTTGTAGAGAACATTATGGATGAATGTATATACCTTAAAGTCAATGGGAGTAAAATCTGTTTTCTTGTTTTATATGTGGATGACATTTTGCTAGCAACCAATGATAAGGGTTTGTTGCATGAGGTGAAACAATTCCTCTCTAATAAATTTGATATGAAGGATATGGGTGAGGCATCTTATGTCATTGGCATTAATATTCACAGAGACAGATTTCGAGGCATCTTGGGTCTGTCTCAGGAAACCTATATTAATAAAATTTTAGAGAGATTTCGGATGAAGGATTGTTCACCAAGTGTTGCTCCCATTGTGAAGGGTGATAGGTTCAGTTTGAATCAATGCCCGAAGAACGACTTTGAAAGGGAACAAATGAAGAACATTCCATATGCTTCTGCTGTGGGAAGCCTAATGTATGCTCAGGTCTGCACAAGACCTGACATTGCATTTGTTGTGGGAATGTTGGGATGATATCAGAGTAATCCAGGTTTAGACCACTGGAGAGTTGCAAAGAAAGTAATGAGGTACCTTCAAGGAACCAAAAACTACATGCTTATGTATAGACAGACGGAAAACTTGTATGTGATTGGCTACTCAGATTCTGACTTTGTTGGATGTGTTGATTCACGCAAATCAACATCAGGATACATTTTTATGATGGCCGGTGGAGCTGTATCATGGAGGAGTGCCAAGCAGACCTTGATTGCCACTTCTACTATGGAAGCCGAGTTCGTCTCCTATTTTGAGGCTACTTTAGATGGTGTATGGCTTAAGAATTTCATTTCTGGGCTTAGAATTATGGATTCTATCTCTAAGCCATTGAGAATATATTGCGACAATTCAACTGCTGTTTTTATGGCTAAGAACAACAAAAGTGGGAGTCGAAATAAACACATCGACATTAAGTATTTAGCTATAAGGGAACGTGTTAAAGAAAAGAAAGTGGTCATTGAGCACATTAGCACTGAGTTGATGATCGCTGATCCTTTGACTAAGGGCATGCCACCGTTTAAATTCAAGGATCATGTAAAGAATATGGGACTTGGTTCCATTATGTAGATTCTCATTGTATGAACAATGTTATTTTTAATGAAATTCTTAATTATTGTGATGTTTTTCTCATATTTATGTGCACTTTAATTTGATTTGAGAAAATACATCTGTGTAGGACCAAGAATAAACATGGGGTTTATTCATTAAGTAATTGTTGCCACATGAATTTTAATAAGAATAAATACATAGTAATACATGGAAGATAATACTCATCATTAGAGGATTTATTGCCATGATTCATGTATCTATTACTTAATACAGATTATCAATGGGTTTTTAGATGAGACATTAAGAGAGGAAGTATGGACCAAGTGGGAGAATGCTACGCTCCCTCATCCGCTGCTGAATTTCAGGATTACTCCCTTTATTTCTGGAAACAGCTGGAGTAAATATCTGGAAGATAACTGAAGTGATTTCATTAATTTTTGGAAACTAACTGTATTAATTTCCTTAAATTATGGAAATCAACTATAGCTATTTCAAAATTTTACTCCCAGCTTGTTTTAAATAAAGGGAGTAATCCCTAAATTCACACGATGAGGGAGGGTAATGTTAACAAGGTAAGAATAAGGTTGTAAATGACAACGTCATTCATCACAATATTCATAGTTCTATATATATATATATATATATATATATATATATATATATATATATATATATATATATATATATATATATATATATATATATTATAAACTAATTTAAGTTACCAACATTGCGATATGATAAATATCATAAGAAGTCAATCTGATTATTGTAAAGCAAAAGTATCTTATGTAGATTTAGATGGATGAGGAAGCCCAAGTACTTTCTTCTTTTATATGGTCATGCTTACTTATGTGGTTAAATAATGTTTAATTAATGTAATAATGTTTAATTAATGTTTGGTGCAAGGCATCTTCAATTATATACATACACATATCTACCAGTACAACTAAAAGATCACACCAACACTCTCTATGCCACGTTTTCAATAATGCTTGAATGTAGATTAAGTTATATTTATGTTTTTAGCAAAAATAATAGTTTTTATACTTATATATTACTCAAATTAAGGAATATATATATATATTCAATACATATCTACCAGTACAACTAAAAGATCACACCAACACTCTCTATGCCGCGTTTTCAATAATGCTTGAATGTAGATTAAGCTGTATTTATGTTTTTAGCAAAAATAATAGTTTTTATACTTATATATTAATCAAATTAAGGAATGTATATATATATTCAATAATTTTTGTTTTCCATTTTTTTTTATATAAATATAAATATAACAATAATTTTTGTTTTCTAACAAAAATATTTTAGATATTATTTTTTTTTGCCAACTTCGAAAATTCTCCACAAACTCGACAAATGTAATACCGAAAACTATAATCCTTCCTGGGGACGGACGCATTCATCGAAATCAGTACTAATGATTAGGAATGGAAAATTGAAATCATCGTTGAATTTCGCTCTTATATATCTAGAAAGGAACTACACATCATGGCATTTAGTGCTTATTATTTAAATTTTTACATTGTATTCACATGTAAATACTTTCTATATTTTGAAGTCTTTAGATCCACACAATGCTCAAGCACATTCACATTCACATTCAATGATGAATGTTTAACCACAAAATTTTAATTAAAAAATAAAATTCAATGGTACTTATATATATATATGAAGTGAAAATTTCAGTTTCACACACTCCATGATGTTGGCTACCTTCTCTTAGGAACTGAACATCCCAAATATAACTCAACATCCAAAATAAATTATCCTTCGAGTGCCCCTTCCCAGCTTGTATGTCTCTATTTAATTGTTATTATGGAAATGAAGAGAGTGGACCAAACATGAGTTATGTTATAAAATGCGCATCATCAGCGGCAGTGGCTAGAGAGTTGCGTTAGGGCAGCACATATCCAACAGAAGGCAGGATGAGATTTGGAGGCAATGACTAGTTCAACAATAACTAGTTGCAACACTACCTGCTCTGTTCACTAAATAGATAATTATATTTTATTCAATGCATGTTGCAATCCCCGTCACACACTTATTATAGAATACAACTAAATTTCTATGTCTCCCATAAAAGACCGCAAGTCTGGAGGGCCAACGCAGTATTTGTCGTGTTGAGCATTGACTACGAATAATAATATTGCACACACATAATTTTTCTTTTTTCTTTATTTCTGGCTGAACAATAACCATAATATCTGGTCCCTGGGCATGAGGGAGAATCTTGACTCGATGTAGTAGCTACTTGTCCCTTGAGAGTGAACATGTCAGTCAGAATCATGTCAGTCAGAATCATTAGCCTCAATTTAAGGCATATCAGAACACGGGTGGGCAGAGCAGTACCAAAAGTTAATTTTTTATAGGATTGCAATCTCACATATATAATACATTCAGATATGTAGATTCTAGAAATTAACTGTCTGCAACGCTATTTGAACGGATGATAATGTAATTGTAGTTGGAGTGTTTGAAATTGTAGTTAGAGTGTTTGATTGTAATTTTGATGGTGGAAATGAATTCAACATCATCAAAAACTCTTATAGCACTGAAAATTAACTACTGTAATCTAGATTTTCAAAAAACTTTGCTAATTTTTTTATAATTTTACAGAAATTTCTGTATTTTTTTAAAACTATAATTATTTTTATTAATAAGCCTGGCTGTATATATTCATTAATGTCTAACTTTATATATATGCTTATTAATTAACTAAATTGTATATACTCACTACTAAATAGTAAATCTACTTAAATCCAATAGTAAACGTATATAACGACTACAGTTATCTCTATTAAGAGACCTAGCTCTATATATTCATTAATGTCAGGCTTTATATAACTTTATATATATATTCATTAATGAACTGGATTGTATATGCTCACTACTAAATAATATATCTACCTAAATCCAATAGTAAACGTATACAACCCCGCACATTAATAAACATCATAAATATATCAGTTGCCATATAATTGGCTTCAGTGATATCCAATCAATTTTATCTTCGATCTTCTCTTCTTAGAAGACTCAATTATTCATATTTATTGAGTATGGGTCAAGAGCAACAATATAAATAAAATACAGATGATGCCTCCCTACCGCAAACAGAAGAATGTGCATCAAAGTGTTTACCATAGGCTTATCAACTACCAACCCCGAACCAAGGGGACGACCCTCCGGTAAGCCAAATCAGTCAAACAAACCCATTCATTCATCATTCGTGACAGCTGACTGCCATTGTTGGACTTAACGAAAGTGGATGATGGTCCCTCATTGCGCAAGTTTCGTGGCGTCTTCCGTGGAGAATACTCGACAGTCGTTCTCTCGATCTGCGTGCAAAATAATCATACATTTGATACAATTTGATTTGATTTAATTTAATGGGAGGTAGTTAGAAATTAGAATTGTTTATAGATGCAACAAAATAGTTTAGACCGTAGTTTTTTTTGCCTCAATTTTGTAAAAAAAAATTCAAAGAATTAGGTACTTGGATGCTTGAATTGCATTTTTTATGGTGAAAATGGATTCAACACCATAAAAAACTCTTAGGGCACCCAAAATAAGTTTAATCACTGTATTTTTAAAAATCTTTACCGGAATTTTTCATAATCTTACAAGAATTTTTTGGGTTATCATGTGGGTCTTTTAAATTATTGCCTCATAAATATTTGCCACACTCACTAGTCCTGCAAAAGACAATCAGATTTGATTAGATTTGATTTGGTTTGACACAAAGTGCGTTGAATTTTTTTCATTTCATTTATTCATGACCAAGTGAGTAGGGAAGAGGGGTCAGTTGTTGGACACGTCGGCATTGCTGGCCCCCACGCCACCTGGACTGCCACGCACCCTATACGATCGCTGGTCATTTGCCGCGGGCACGTGTTTAGCATACGTGGAACCTGCTCTGCCGATTTACAACTGCTCCAACCAGTGGCTGATCCAGGAGTATCTTGTTCAGTACAGTTCGGCAGAGAAGTTCCGTCAGCTCCAGTAGTTCGAATTCCAGTTCAGTCTCTAATCCGCCAGTTTCGCCTGTAACATTGAAGAAATATGCATGTAAAGTTAGATTTATGGCAAGAAATGGGTTTAAATTGGTCAAAAAGGGTGAAATAACTTACAATGTAAAGCTCTGTGGTTAAAAAAGCTAACCTAGATCTAAAACCCTAATACCTAAGCCTAAAACCCTATACACAGGATCTAAGTCCTAAACATCTAAGCCTAAGTGCTAAGACCTAATCATAAACCTAAGTCTTAACACCTAAGTGATAGCCTAGGTCCTAAACATTAAAACTATGGTAAAAAAATCCTAGCGCAAATATAAATCATATTAAAACTATACCAAAAACCTTTAAGGGTTTGAGAGTTGGGTTTATTATTAAAACACTGTATAAACCTTATTCTAAAAGTTCGGGCTTTAAAACAAATGTTGGTTTAAATACATTATAATAAAACTATATATAAACCCATAATGCTAAAGTCTAACCGCATGCATTGACTGTGAAGAAGACCGCATCGGAAGTTGTGACAGGTCTATAGACCGCGGTAGAGTTGTTTATGTTGATAGTTGTAAATGCACAGAGACTACCGGGTATAAATGACATGTGAACGCAGTGGTAGATAAGTCAAACCGTGACTGTCGGGAAACCATAACCGCCAGAAACAAATCATCCATAATGCCTGTTCACATGCCGAAGGATCGAAACTCTGCCCGGTTAGCCTAATTGTTGGGGCTAAGTTTTATTATAAGGTCCAAATTTGGGTTTTTGTATTTAATTATGTGCTAAGGTCAACAACCTTATCTCCTAGGTTCATGTGAAGATAGGATTCGAAACATTTTTCACCAAATTTGCTCAACCAATTTCTATTTGGAATTTTGGAGGTTCGATGCAGACTTATAAAGCCATGGCATTTCCTCATGAAGAATATCTTGGTTTTTGAAGGCTTGTAGAGAATTCAGTGTGCAATTGTAGGATAGAGGCAGTTTTTGTTTTTAGCATTGCTCGACCGTCCAGAGTCGAAATTAAGAACAGAGATAGGCGTTGGAAAGCTGAGAGAGAGAGCTTCCTGTTTTCAGTAACCAGAAGTGCCTACGAGCATAGTCAGTCTGGTATTTTTTTTGTAAAATACTTCCTCGGTTCAATCCTAATAAAGAAGACGCCCACTTGAAAGCGGACTCGGAGATGCAGTCCACCAGGGACGAACTCCGTAATCAACTGTTTGCTTCTTCTTCTCTTTGTTTTATGCTATGTTTAAATCATTTATTTGGTTCTGGTTTATGTTGTCTTTCATTAAAAAGCTTTCTTCATTTAACAATCAATCTAAAGGACAAACTAATCAAATTACCTCAGCACTTAATCGATCACATTCAGATCATATTTGGTATCAGAACAGGTTGTGCTTTGTAGTTTGTTTTCCAGTGGATGTTAACCAGGTTGGGATTGCAACATGGAAAAGTCGAGCTTGAGGAATTCGTTCCAGAGATCGAAAAGCAGAAAGTCGTTCATCAATTAACAATGACAGGGACTGAGACCGTTGAGACTCCTGAAGCTACTAAATTGAAACCCATGGATGAGAATAAAATCCAGCAGATGTTTCTACACATGCAACAGATGTTGGTAGAATTATATGAAGACAAGAAGATGAGAGATGCAACCTCATCGTCGAAGGCATCAAAGAAGGACAAAGGTAAAGGCAAGGTAGATAAACCTCCTTCTCCTCCATCATCATCATCTTCTTCTTCTACTTATAGTTCTGAATCAGAAAAAGAAACAAAACTTAAGAGTCCACTTTTGAAAGTTGATGTTAAGTTCGAATTACCTGTGTATGGCAATGAAATAAACCCTAAGAAACTAGATAATTGGGTAAAACAGTTAGAAGTCTATTGTCGTATTCAAAATATTACTGATGATAAGACAAAGATCCAATTAGCTACTCTTAGAATGGGGGGTACTGCTTTGATCTGGTGGGAAAGTAAGACACATATAGATTTAAAGCATAAAGGAAAATTTATCACCTCATGGACTAAGTTTATAAAAGCTCTAAAGAAACAATTTTATCCGTTGGGTCACACACAACAAGCTATAATTGATTGGCAGTGCTTGCGACAAGGTAAGGGACAGAATGTTCAAGAGTTCACACAGGAATTCATAAAGAAAGCGTTAGCACTTGGTATTTCTTTGGACACAAAAGAAACTTTGTTGAAATATATTGGCAGTTTGCATTCATATTTGCAGCATACATTATTAATTTTCAATCCTAATTATTTTGATAAAGTTTTTGTTCAATCTATTCATGTCAAATCAGGTGGTAGACCTTTAAAGTTTACACCAAAGACATCAAAGTAGATGGAAACTAAAGACAACAAAAAGAAGGGCAAGTCAAAGGGAAAGAAGACTGCCACAACTCAGAAGGAAGAAGATAGACCTACTTGTACACATTGCCAAATGATCGGCCATGATGAAGCTAGGTGTTGGAAACTTCATCCAGAACTCAAGCCAAAGAAGTTCCAAATGAAGAAGGGTGAAAAGAAGGCTGAAATAGCAATCCAACAAGGCTTGGAATTGGGATCCGATTCAGGTGATGAAGGAAAAATCACTGCTATGGTTACAACAGGTAAAATTTCTGAAGCTAGTACTTCTGCTTCTTCTAATCACATAGTTGAATGAAAGAAAAAGAATCAATTTATTTCATATGAGGGTAACTTCAAAGAATACTAAGATAGATACATTTTTCGATACGAAATCACAAGAAAATTTGATTTCTGAGTCATTGGTTAAACAATTGGGTTTGAAAACACATAATCGTCCAAAACCATATCCTTTAGGATGCTTAAAGGAACAATCTGAAATTCATGTTACCAAACAGTGTCGGTTAAAATTTGCAATCACAGCTAACTATATCGACGAAGTGGATCTAGATGTGATACCGTTAGACATATGTGGAATTGTCTTAGGTAGCCCTTATCTCTATGACATTGATGCAGTATTTTATAGGAAGGAACATATGTATCATATCAAGAAAGATGGGATTAAGTACATCGTTCGGGCACATAAAACTCAAAATCACTTGAATTTAATTAATGCTAATTAGATGAAGCATTTAATTAGTTCAAGTAAGAGATACATACTCATGTCGATAAAAGAGCAATATAAGGATCTTAATGATACTTGTTCAGGTGTGAATTTCAGTATGAAGGTAATTTGGTTAAAAAGGTAGATTCATTTCAAGATCTAGTTAAATAACGAAAACATCTACTTCATAAAAAGGAAATATCACATGAGATGCAGTTGATTTCTGATGCCCCTAATAATGGAATGTGTCACAAGTCAGTTATAGAGTGTAAAGAAATAAAGCAACAAATTCCAGGGATGGAATCCATGCGACCCAGTTCATCTCCATACAGTTCACCCATAAATTTGGCTCATAAGCAAAACGGGACATGGGGAATGTGTGTCGATTTTAAAGTTTTTGATTCATTTAAGTAGAAAAATTTCACAACATTGTTAGATCATCGACAACCATTTGAAACAGATGATAGTGGTAATACAAAGGGTAAATTGATTCATACAGATCATCAGCCGCTTCAATACATTCAGTCAAAATCTAAGTTGCAACAATCTTGCCACTACAGTTGGATGAGATTTATTCAAAAAATTCACTTAGAAATTGAGAACAAGAAGGGTGTGATAAATAAAGTAGCTGAAATGATGAATAGACTGTCTTTGATTACTTCAGTAGTACCGTAGAATAGTTCATTGAAACATGAAAGCTATGTAGAATAGTATAGTACCGATGATAATTTGAAAGAAAGTCATGAATCGCTAACTCATGGTACTCAGATAAAAGAAAACAATTATCATATTTATGACAGGTTGTTATATTATTTAGGTAAGTTGTGTATACTGTAGAAATGAAAAGCGCAAGTTATTCATACAGGTCACTCTTCTCAGATACAACAGATACATAGGGCATTATGGAATCAGTTGAAAGAGAGTCAGGGCAAGTTCAAATTGCGCCACGGAAAGCATCGATTCGATCATCATTTTTAGGTCAGCGATCAGGTATGGTTGTATATCAGCAAAGTTAGGTTGAAAGGGGAAGGTAAGAAACTAAAATCTATCAAGTATGATCCTTTCAAAATTGTTGAGAAGATTGGAAATAATGCGTTCCGATTAGATTTACCGCCTTATATGCATATTTACTCAGTTGTGAATATTGAAAGTTTGAAGTTGTATGAACCTCCAATGATTGTTGATTCTGAGGATGATATACATATCCCTTCTATTGACGATTTATCACCTGAGTACATGACAGAGTTGTAGAAAGATACCATCTTGGATAGAAGAGTTCGTACTTCTAGGCGATGATATGTGGAATATCTTCGAGTGGGACTCAAGGGCATAAATCCGAGTAAGGCAAAGAGGATAGAGATCAGAAAAGTGAGGGAGTTGTATCCTCACTTATTGTCTTCTTAAAATCAATATTTTATGTTCCAAAAGCTTTCAAGCAGAGAGGATTGATCCAAGAGGATCTTGTTCAGTACATTTCGACAGAGAAGTTCCATCAGCTCCAGCAGTTTGAATTCTAGTTCAGTCTCCAATCCGCCAGTTTCACCTGTAACATTGAAGAAATAGGCATGTAAAGTTAGATTTATGGCACAAAATGGGTTAAAATTGGTCAAAAGGGGTGAAATACCTTACAATGTAAAGGTCTATGGTTAAAAATCTAACCTAGATCTAAAACCCTAATATCTAAGCCTAAAACCCTATACACATGATCTAAGTCCTAAACGTCTAAGCCTAAGTGCTAAGACCTAATCATAAACCTAAGTCTTAACACCTAAGTGATAGCCTAGGTCCAAAACATTAAAACTATGGTAAAAAATCCCTAGCCCAAATATGCATCATATTAAAACTATACCAAAAACCTTTAAGGGTTTGAGAGTTGGGTTTATTATTAAAACACTGTATAAACCTTATTCTAAAAGTTTGGGCTTTAAAACAAATGTTGGTTTAAATACATTATAATAAAACTATATATAAACCCATAATGCTAAAGTCTAACCGCATGCATTGACTGTGAAGAAGACCGCATCGGAAGTTGTGACAGGTCTATAGACCGCGGCAGAGTTGTTTATGTTGATAGTTGTAAATGCACAGAGACTACCGGGTATAAATGACATGTGAACGCAGTGGCAGATAAGTCAAACCGTGACTGTTGGGAAACCATAACCGCCAGAAACAAATCATCCATAATGCCTGTTCACATGCCGAAGGATCGAAACTCTGCCCGATTAGCCTAACTGTTGGGGCTAAGTTTTATTATAAGGTCCAAATTTGGGTTTTTGTATTTAATTATGCGCTAAGGTCAACAACCTTATCTCCTAGGTTCATGTGAAGATAGGATTCGAAACATTTTTCACCAAATTTTCTCAACCAATTGCTATTTTGGAATTTTGGAGGTTCGATGCAGACTTATAAAGCCATGGAATTTCCTCATGAAGAATATCTTGGTTTTTGAAGGCTTGTAGAGAAATCAGTGTGCAATTGCAGGATAGAGGTATTTTTTGTTTTCAGCATTGCTCGACCGTCCGAAGTCAGAATTGAGCGCAGAGACAGGCGTTGGAAAGCTAAGAGAGAGAGCTTCCTGTTTTCAGTAACCAGAAGTGCCTGCGAGCACAGTCAGTCTGGTATTTTTTTTGTAAAATACTTCCTCAGTTCAATCGTAATAAAGCGGACGCCCACTTGATTGTGGACCTGGAGATGTAGTCCACCAGGGACAAACTTCATAATCAACTATTCGTTGCTTCTTCTCTCTGTTTTATGCTGTGTTTATATCATTTATTTGCTACTGGTTTAGGTTGTCTTTCATTTAAAAGCTTTCTTCATTTAAAAATCAATCTAAAGGACAAACTAGTCAAACTACCTCAGCACTTAATCGATCACATTCAGATCAGTGGCTTCCCACATTTTACTGGAGGCTTGTTGATGAAGCTTCCCTTTTCACTTCAGGGCTCATCTATGTGCGTTTTTCTATATGGTTTTTGTGCTATGCTTGCTCTGATGCTCGATGCATCTAGCTCTGCCCTTTGCGTGCTTAGTCTTAGGTTATGGAGCATCTATGGCCCTAGTTCGAGCGCGGGGTTTGAAATTGGTGGTTATACCTCGGATCTGTGGTGGTTATACCTTGGCTCAGTGGCGGATATGGTGGGTTCGTCTCTACATGGTTATACCTACATTCGGCTCTGTGGCGGATATGGTGGGTTCGACTCTGCGTCGTTTTATCTGCGTTCGGCTCTGTGGTGGTTATATGTCGACGGACTTGGTGGACTACAATGGTTCAGGTCGGGATGCTCAGAATTGTGTTTTTAGGTTATTATGCTACGTTTTTCAGTGTGGGTTTTCATTTTTATTTAATGTTTGTGTTGCCTCCTCCGTGAATGGTTGTATTCTAAAGGGTTTTTGAATTATTTTCAAGTCAATGTAGTTGGCAACGAGGAAGGCAAGGAGAGCAGTCGTAAGGTAGGACTTTGTCCTACTAGTGATATGCATGTGTTTTTTAACACATTTAACTTGAAGGATATGTTTCTCTATTGAGCTTGTTTACTATGTTTTTAAACACTTGGGTTTTGTGTAAAATGAATGGTTCTTTAACACATTTAACTTGAAGGATATGTTTCTCTGTTGAGCTTGTTTCCTATGTTTTTAAACACTTGGGTTTTGTGTAAATTGACTGGTTTTTTAACACATTTAAGGTAGGGTTTTGTGTAAATTGACTAGTTTTGTTTAACTTGAATGGTAAATTTACTGGCTTAGGGTAGGGTTTTTGTGTAAATTAAAAGGAATCATATAGTTCCACCTCTATGGGAGTAATAGAAGCATGACTAGTTTTTTTAACACATTTAGGGTTTAGGGTTTTGTGGTTCTTTTTGTGTAAAATCTGCGAAACAATTGGTTAATTAAATTGTGATATTTTGACGTTGAAATATTTTTAACATTTAGGGTTTAGGGTTTTGTGTAAATTGACTGGTTCTTTTTGTGTAAAATCTATGAAACAATTGGTTAAATTGTGATATTTTGATGTTGAAATATTTTTAACATTTAGGGTTTAGGGTTTTTTATAAATTGACTAGTTCTTTTTTTGTAAAATCTGCGAAACAATTGGTTAAATTGTGATATTTTGATGTTGAAATATTTTTAACATTTAGGGTTTATGGTTTTTTGTAAATTCACTGATTCTTTTTGTGTAAAATCTGTGAAACAATTGGTTAAATTATGATATTTTGATGTTGAAATATTTTTAACCACCACAGAGCCTAGGTATAATCACCACAGAGCCGAAGTATGTTAATATTTTTTTATATTATGTACATGTTTTCAATTAATTTGATATTTTAAATAAAAATAAAATTGACATTTTAAATAGTAAAAAATATTAAAGAAGATCGACATTTTCTCATACTGTTTCACTCAAACAAGGTAATGGTTCAGGGTCGAGGAATCTGAAGTAAAAAAAAAGTAGAAGGGGGAGAAAAATATCCTTTCACTCCTCACATATATCCACAAGGGTGAAAGTTCATAAATTTGGTGATTACATCATAAATATGTGAGACAAAGCTCTAGCTAATGACTGAAATACAAATCCTTTAAAAAATCTTTTAATATATTTAACCCAACCAATCCTTATGAAAGGTTTTGTGAATACACTAGTACATTTGGGGGAAATTCCGACGCTTGGTTCCGACGCTTTTGACCAAATGTCGGAAATTTCCCCAAATTTTTTCAATCCCGCCTGAAACCGTCGCTATACTGACGTTTAGAGAAAAGCGTCGCAATACCGACACTTAGACAAAGTGTCTCAATTGCAACGTTTGGAGGAAGACGTCGCAATTGCGACACTATGCCCCAAAGTGTCGTTATTGCGACAGCTGCCTCCAAACTTCGCAAGTGCGACACAATGTCTAAGTGTCGTAGTTGCAACGTTTGGAGGCATCCATCGCAATAGCAACGCTTTGTTCGCCGTCGGTATAACGACACTTATATGTGCGCTACATACGAATACGAAACTTATATGCGTGCTACATAAAAATGATTTTATTAAAAACTACATTAACGTCTGATATCACGCGCGCATTCGCCCTCCACTCTTGCAGAACAGCATTCGCCCTCAGCTCTTGCAGAAGAGAATTTGCCCTCAACATTCGCCCTCAGCTCTTGAAGAATAGCATTCTCCCTCAGCATTCGCCCTCAGCTTTTGTAGAACAACATTCGCCCTCAGCATTCGCCCTCAGCTCTTGGAGAACAGCATTCACCCTCAGCATTCGCCCTGAGCTCTTGCAGAAAAGCATTCGCCCTCAGCATTCGCCCTCAGCTCTTGCAGAACAACATTCGCCCTCAACGTTCGCCCTCGCCTTCTTAGGTGAACAAAGATTCGCCTCGCCTTCTTGTATCAAATGTCGCTCTCAAATTTCGCAAATGGTAAGTTCTTACTGCATGCCCTTCCTCCTATAGTAGGGTTGACTCTATTTGGGTTTTTTTGGTCAATTCCATTGGATTGTGTTAGGCTATAGGGTTCTCTCTAGATGTCTTCCAATGTTCTTTCGGATGAGTTTCAAAGAGGATGTGTAAGATGTGTTTGTGCTTGCATGAATTTGACTCCACTAGTTTCATGAAGTTTAAGCTATGGATATTAGTTCGACAAACTCATCCATCTCAACACCCAGTAATGAATTGCCCTTGGTCTGATCTATATTGAAGGTGAAGTGCAAAGTGGCAGAGAATGGGAGATCGAAAGTCATCAACTTTATCACAAGGGTAGTACTCCAGATCGAAAGTGATGAGCTTTAGTTCTCCAGATTTGGGGATTTTCTGATATTTGGGGATTTTCTGATGACATACCAAAAGTCACATCCATACAACCATATCAAGGTCAATGTTGAGATCATTCTCATATAGATATAGGTCACTGATATATAGGGTTAATATCATCATCACTATCCATGGAAATCGAATGGTTACAAAATATGTGATTGTGGTTGGGTCATTTATAATTATTACCCATTTACAGTAGAGCACAGAAACACTAAATATGGCCCGAGCACAGCCTTTACAACAGGAAATGGAATTGCAGCTGCTTTATCAATAACCAATAGCTCCACTTGAGAAAAAATTTCATAATCTTGGGGCTAGATATACTACAGAGCAAACAATTGTATTATCATTCGTGCTCCAATATATTAACATACTTCTTACATTGAACTGAAGAAAGGGAAACAAGAAAATGCTAGCCATCATACAATGCTTTGACATAAGAGTTTTGAGTGACATACTTGAAAAAAAAACTCATCCACTGATATTTATAATCATTTGAGTTATTCAAGTTAAACACAATGTCAAGAATCAAGATTCAATACCCTCTATTATCTTCATCACCTAATACAAGATTTAAATTTTTCCCAAAGAAACGCTTATTAAATTGGCAGCCATTATTTCTCTCTGCTTTAAAAACCCTACATTTAAATGAAAACAAGCATTGCATTTCAACTACAAAAATCTATTAGTGTTCAAGCGTACATGTGTGCATCACTTGTGTAGGGTATTCCTTTTCCACTTTCACATTATCCAAGAATGTGTGCAGTATAGTTCATATTTTTTGTGATTTAGATTATCTTGAAAAAGGAAAGGTAAATTATTTGCCATGGAAAAAGAAGGTTTTCCCTTTTTACTACTGGAAATGGTACAACAAAGTTCCATTTCTACCCGAAACTCCTATGAAACAGGAACCAAATAAAGGCCATGTCCTCAATGGACATCATTTGGCTTTGAAATGGCCATTGCACTATGTTGTTTCTTATATTACATCACGATAGTTTCTTAGGTCATTTCTTATTTCTTGAGATGAAAAACAACCAAAGAAATTGTGAAGATCCTCTCAAGAAATAAATGACCATTTCTCAATCATATCTCAACTATTTTTTATTTTATTCAGTGGTTGCTTACTTTGAGAGAAATTTGACACTTTTATAAGGAATATAACATAAAACACAAAATGGGAAGGAATTGATGAGGTAGATGACCTTTAGTTGTTGTCAATTAAGAATTGATAATACACGATGCATGTTCTGTACTACAAACTAGATTCCTTCATGGAGTTAGGACACAAAGTATTGAATCAAAGTTGTAGTTTCTAACTTCTTGTATTGGTTCATCAATCTTGAAATTCAGACATTGCATGTCTTCATTGCTTCATGTTTGAATAATTTGCATCATATCGCACAATAGGAAATTAGGAATTATGATTATTATTACTTTATGGATCTGTTAAGTTACTTTTAAGTTTTCATGGTTTAGTGTGAAATTATTCTAGTGTGCCCCTAGGCCCGGGTGAAGGAATTCCAAGGACTGAGAACTCTAGTTTTTAAATGGTATTGTTTCTTATACCCAAAAACCCCTCAACATCACTTCTTATTAGTTCTTAACAATAGTGTTGTAAACAATTTGAGAATTGATATAGAAAAATCTCGCACTTCTCAAGATAAAGTCCTAAAGATAAAGTGTGATACCATGTGTAATTCAATAGCCCCATTGTCACCTCACCAACCTCTTTTCACTTCGGGCTAGCTCTCCTCCAACTCAAGGGGGGTTCTCCCTAGTAGATGTTAGGGATATAATGGCCCAAACAAACCAAGTCAAGAGCCCCCTAACTCTCTATGTTTACTACTATCAATCAAAATATTGAACAATAGGGTCAGACATGCATCCTGAAGATAAAATTGCCAGGGTATTTTTGGGTAATTTCAAAGGAAAAGTCCCCAAACACATATAATCAAGGAATTATAACGTGATTTCAAACATTAAATATCAACAAAATCATTTAAAGGATATTGAAAGGAAAAAGGTGATGGAAGATAGAAAGTGCCTTACTTAAATGCTCTAAGGATTTTTTAATAGTTGCTCCAAAAGCTTCACTTCAAGGCCCTTCAAGATCGTCTCCAACAATGCTATACCATCAGCTTCAACAATGTTGCTCCAAAAATGTCCTCAAGGTCTTCACAACAAGTTTACTAGAAGTTGCTCCAAAAATATATTCAATAAGGTCTTCATTGTCAACTCGTCTCTTGTTTGGGTGCCTTAATGTGTAATGACATGTTTCCAGGATTGAATTCAATGCAAGGCATATTTGAAACTCTAACTCTGTCTTCCGGTGTCTTATTAGAAATTATTTCAGTTTTCATTTTGTGTTTTCAAGTTAGATATTGTTTTCAAGTTTTTACATTTATAATTTTATTGCAATGTGGCAGACTGATCAGGGCAGTACAGGAACAACCCCGAGACGGGATGATCATGGAAAGAGGCCAGCGGAAGAAAATGTAAAGTGCCAGCATTGCTCTATCTTCAGGTATTTTAGTGATTTACATAATTGAAATAATATTAATTTTGTTCAAATATGTAGACACCTAGCCATGGTACGCCTGATGATTCCATCTTTGAGGAAGAACTTTCTTCATCCCTATCTCCAGTGCTCTTGTTGCGAAAAAAGGCACAAGATGCAAGGTAGGAATTTAATACTTTGATAGACGCGCCTCAAACACCTGAAACAGAAGAGAGGATAAAACAACTTATGAGCCAGCTAGAAACATATCAGGTAATAATAAAAATTCAAAAGGATATTTTTTTGTTCTGCATGAAATGAATTGTGATAGTTTGATTTTTAATTTTTACGTTGACTAAACTAACAAAAAGTTCTTTTGTATGTAGCGTTTTCTGGCACTTGCTGAACTCCGTGTTGGTGGTAGTGGGACACAAGGGCAAGAGATTGCTCAATCACCCTCTCGTACACCTTCTACTCCTTTAGGTGCCAGCCAAGAAACACACCCTGCCCAAGCAGACACCCAGGCAACCGCTAAACGTGTTGGCAGTGATGAGGCTGATACGGCCAACTACATTATTGTGTTTCCTGGAGCTACACGTGTCAGCTCCATAGGGACCATTAATGGCACGTTGTTGGTGAACAATGAAGGTGTCCCTATAAAGCACGTACAACTCCCAGGTAAATTTTAATATTTTAACTATTTCATGTACTCTATCTAAAACATATTTATCATGATTTTTATTTTTAAATTAATGATAATATTTTTTTTCTGTGTAGGAAACAATGAGTTCTATAGGTTTTTGGAGAGCCATGCGTTGGTAATTTTTGGCCCAACCATACGCACAGGGTGGAATTCCCAAAATTCCAACCTGAAAAAAGAACTTCTAGATTATCTAGAAGCCCTTTTTGGGGTCGGCACATTTGACAGAACAGCGGTGGCTCGGGTAGCCGGAAAATATTTGAAATATACCAGGGACACTTATAGGACGCAATTGCAATTTAACCCTAGATACGAGCGTCCTCTCACAGTTCCAGAGAGTGAGTGGAGAGCACTCATCCATGATGGAAAAGAGAAAAGGGCAAAGAAAGAAGGGAAAATGCCAACTGGACCCGCAAGGTAAATTACAACTTTAATTCAATAGCTTTAATTTTCTCTATGTCTAAAATAAAAGTGTGCTACGTCATATCTGACTTCAATATTTTGATGCTAGGTTGCCTGACACCTCAAGGCAACCAAAGCTAGGATTGAAAAAAAGGGCCATCACAAGCTAGGCCAGGGCGGCTACTTGAAATTAGCCGCAAGAATTATAATTAAGTAGTTAAACATCTTATAATTAATTGTATCGCCTTCCAATGTTTTTGTAATCCTATCAAATATGATTAAAAATACACAATCATATGTAATGTAGGGTGATGACTTCAGAACAGAAACTACAGAGGAAGATAAAAATATCACTTTCCATTTCGGCTATCAAGTCGTAGTTGAACGTCGCAGAAGCTTGGGGCAAGTCCCAAGATCCAAAATGCCTGATAAGGTAAAACATTAACCTTTCAATATGTTTGTTTTCGTCCATAAATTTAATGTCAAACAAATTTGTTTAAATCAGGGGAGCAACACTACCGACGAGGCAAATAACCCAGTTTTAGAGCCAGATGTAGATGATCCTCACGTGCAACCTGATCATTGTAGTGGGGACTGGGCTGACAATGCTACTATCAGTGAGGGCCATGACAGTAATTAATTTCCACTTATAATTTTTTATAATTATACCTTGATGGTTTTCCTTATAACGTTTTTTGTTTAAATGACAGAGAATGTTTCCCTTGAGGATCTTACCACTAGAGAGGAAGACAGGGCAACAGTCCCAACGGCAACAACTAGTGCACCAGGTAAATAATCTCATTGCAATTTTTTTTATTAATATTACCGAACTAGTTCAATGATATTTAAAAACTGATAATTAAAATTTAATATTATTTGTTTTTGGAGGCGATGCCCCGTCACTCGATGAGACCAGACATCGTGACAATGCAACTAGGTCAGCGGCGACAACTGGTGCACCAGGTAAATAATCTCATTGCAATTTTTTTTATTAATATTACCGAACTAGTTCAATGATATTTAAAAAATGACAATTAAAATTTATTATTATCTGTTTTTGTAGGCGATGCCCCGTCACTGGATGAGACCAGACATCGTGACTACGCAACTAGGTCAGCGGCGACAACTGGTGCACCAGGTAAATAATCTCATTGCAATTTTTTTTATTAATATTACCGAACTAGTTCAATGATATTTAAAACTGACAATTAAAATTTAATATTATCTGTTTTTGTAGGCGATGCCCCGTCACTGGATGAGACCAGACATCGTGACTACGCAACTAGGTCAGCAGTGCGGGTCGAAAGGCACGAAACAGGAGCAGAGCACGATGATATTGATGATGTAATTAGGAGCTTTATAAATAGGAAGAAGAAAAAGAAAAAGAAAATTTGATAATGTAAAATATTGTATTATTATAAGACAAACGTTACCATACTTGGAACGTTTTTTGCGTTATATAAAAAACTCATTTATCATACTATTTTTATGTCAAGCATTAATTGCAATGTTTCCTTGCGTACTTTTTGTTGAATTGTTTTTTAATTAGTTATTGAATATTTTTATGCTCATGAAAGTAAAAAATGAAATATAGATTGGGTATTGGGGAATTGAGAGTGATGTGAGGGGGGGGGGGGGGGGGGGTGGCGAGGGGCCATAAAAGCTTCCACCTTCATGTGGTTGGCCCTGTTTAGTAAAGAATAATTTATTGGAGCGATTTAATCTTGGAGTGAATTGTTTTTTAATTAGTTATTGAATATTTTTTTTTATGCTCATGAAAGTAAAAAATGAAATATAGATTGGGTATTGGGGAATTGAGAGTGATGTGAGGGGGGGGGGAGAGGCCATAAGAGCTTCCACCTTCACGTGGTTGGCCCTGTTTAGTAGAGAATAATTTATTGGAGCGATTTAATCTTGGAGCAAACCTCCCTCGATCCAGCGTAGCAACAAAAAAGTCACTGTTGACTTAGTTGCTACTCTTTCGGATCGTGGGAGGCTTGTTCCAAGTTCATGCGACTCCAATAAATTGTTCTTGAAATGAAGAGGAGCTTATTCAGGTATGTTTTGACATTTTCAACATATGTTCTAACATTATCATAAGAATGCATCTTAGAGTAAAAAATAATACATCAATTACTTGTATTTATTGTATAGATAATGATGGATTTTGATTGACTTGGCGGTGTAGGTACAAATCCTCTTGCATCATGAGCAATACAACTTGTCAACCAGGGTCATGTCTAGGATATTTTTTCTTGTGCGCTTGACTAGGTTCGCAATTTCACATTTTGTAAGTTCCTTTACAGTTCATAATTCAATATTAAGCTTGTTCATGATTATTATCTAGGTTTTTTGTATGTGTTTTTTCATCTATTTGATTGTAAGCAACTCTGCATGTTTCCTGTTGTTCACTATGATTTTTCCCATTACCACTCCCAGGATGAATCCGACTTTATTGTTACATAGGTTACTTTATTGTTACTATGATTTCTCCATTTACGATTTCATAGGTTACATCATATAAAGTTGTCAATCTCAGGTTGGTGATGAGCTTTAGTTCTCCAGATTTGGGGCTTTTCTGATATTTTCTCTCTCATGTCATTCCTGCATCACCTCGTTGTTTGAGCATGCCAATTGTCTACCACTTTTACCAATTGGCACATGTCAATCTCCGAGTGGTGCCACATTTCACCTATTTTCAGTGAGAGTTTAGGGTTTCTCTAACATAGCTTCAGAAATCCGATTCAGTGCCTGCTTGAATATCGTCACATAATACTCATGGTTTGGATTGATGAGCATGTTTTGAATGGTTGGTTGATTCATAAGAACCACCTATATAGTCATCTTGAGATATTTCAGAAGTTTTCTCAGGTTTCCTTTTTCACCATTTCTAGTGGGTGGGATGGTGTGGGGTGATCCATCAATACTGGTGCTCTTGTAGTAGGGAATTTGTTTTTGGGGATATAAAGGAGCATTTGATGTAGATATCCCATTGGATGCATTCATAGATGGGCATGAGAGGTAAAGAATTTAAATTAAAAATATGCAACCTCTAGCATGGCAACCTGAAGGTTGCGAGAGACACTAGTTAAATATTGTTTTGTGGTGGCCTTAATATAGTTGTGATTTCTTTCTATTATCTTAATGCAAATATATAGTCCGGTCTCATTAAAATGAGGATTGTGGTTGTATTTCTCTTTGGTTGTTTCTCTCTTAATTCTCTAGAAGTTGCCAAAAGTTGCGATAGTTGTTTAGTTTGCCTGTTACAACTTAAAAGTGGTTTTTAGCAATGGGAGTCATGTTTTTTAAGGTTCATACTAATATGAAGATATTGTAATTCTATATTCAGGATAAGAGAAGATGGCCTCTGCTTTGGGCAGTATGAAAACAATTTCCACATCTACCTCATTGGGTAACAATGGAAAGGGGAAGAAGTTGGGTGCAATGTTTGATAATTATGGCAGACAATTGTCTTCTCTTTCGGTTTTTTCACCCATTTCCTTTAATCGCTCAAGCAGAAGAGGGACTCTGAGATTACGCGACAGAGAGAAGGTAGTTAATACAAGAGCTATGGAAAAGGAGTTGTAATTCAACAAGGATGGCTCAGTGACAAAAAAATTGCAGGTCAGAGAAAAAATTATGTTTAAAGGAAGGTCACCTGCACGTGAAAATTCATTGCGGTGGATCTTTCCTTGTCCACTTATATTCGATTTTAATGTGTTATTTTAATTTTTCATGGAGGGTTGTTTTGGCATATGGTATGGCATTCAATTGCACACTTACCGAAAGCATTGTCAATTTGTCTTGCAGGCAGTGTGAACAAACTTGCTGATCTTGTTGGAGTCACCCTTGGGGCGAAGGGAAAAATGTTCTCTTGGAGAGCAAGCATGGTTCTCCGAAAATAGTTAATGATGGTGTGACAGTAGCTAAGGAGGTAATTTGTAGATGTGTGCTCTGGTTTTCTTTTTAACATTGTATTAGTTCCCCTCTTAAATGTCTTAGATTTGGTAGGCATAATTTGAAAACTCAAAGGTGAAAGGAAACATATTTGTTACCCAGTGGTCTACTTGGCCTATGGGCTAGCCACATTAGAGTAATGCATAAATCTTTTCACAACAATAAAAGGAAAGGGTTATGGCTGAGTCAAATTTTATTTTTATTGACAGTGTAATGAAATGTATCTCAATGCTATGGTTTTGGCCTTTTTATTGGTTGAATTAGAGGACCCAGTTGAAAATATTGGGGCCAAGTTGGTAAGGCAAGCTGCGACAAAGACAAATGATTTAGCTAGGGATGGAACCACAACATCTGTTGTTCTTGCACATGTTGGAATATTGAAAAATTCCAGAACAATGAATGGAGAATAAATCTCCCTTCTTTTAACACAGAGAAAATAAAAATTTCTTTGACAGGAGACAGAGTTTCAATACTTTGAAAACAAACTTCTATTCCTTTCAATAACTCAAAAAAAAACTATTACACTTCTTCCTCACTGAGAGGGATTACAAAATTATGACTGCTACAAAACACAGTGCATAAAACCAACTCACTGTCTGTTCAAAACAAACATACTCTGTCTCTAAAACACTCTGTTGTGTTTTTCACTTTCGCACTGCTGTGCATACACACTTAAAAAGTTACACTTAGTCTTTCACTTTTTACACACTGCTGTGTAATAAAAAATTTACGTACTGTCTATAAAAAAAACTACCAAGCTTTTTTGTCCTTTTTATTTTTATATGCAGTAACATATAAAACATATTATAATAAACCCTCTTTTAAAAAAAATAAAATTAAAACTAAATTCTATGGCCCACCTTTCATTTCGCATATGATATATATATAACATATGTTTAAAACATATGTATATATTAAAGCATACATAAAATTAAATTATCAAAACATTAAAGAACCCTTTCCATCGGACTTCAAAAGTCTGAATAGATTGAATTTCAAACCAAATTCGTGTTCCAAAATGGGATGCTGACGTCTGCCTAATTTGTAATGCGAATTCTCAATCCAATGTGCCTTATAAAAAATTCGGGTCCAGTTTTTCAGGTTTTCAGAATCCCTTCAATTTCATGTGATCCAATATTAGTGCTCCACGTGTCCTCCTTTTGAATTTACAAAACTGGGGGGTAAATTTATGTTTGTTTAATTTATGGTTGGTGAATTGCGTTAATGCTGGTTGTTGTGTTTAAATACAATCCTGTACAGAAATATGGCTGCGGCCATCTACAAAAAAAAATTGCAGGAATTTTAAATGCTGAATTAAATTTTTGGATTATGTGGAAGTTCAAAGAGTGACATAATCCCTTCCCCGCAACTAATTTATAAGATAGTGGAAAGTATGGTGAGAGGAAAATTGTGGGATTTACAATCAACCATATTCACTTTGAAAACAATGGGGAATTAAGAGACCATTATACCTAACAAGTCCTTATAAATATTGAAGCCGAGGCACAAATACATGACAACAACCTTTATACAAGAATTATTTTATTTGAGTAAGGGAATAGTAGTTGTAACTTAAGGTTGCAACAATGGTTCCATAAAACAATTACTTGTATCCGACTGCAGTAACTATGGATTAAAGTTGCAACAATTGTGGCTTGAGGTTGCAGAAGTTGTGACTTGGGGATGCAACATTTGCGACTTAGAATAAAACACATTATATATATATATATATTAAGAGATTATTATACCTGAAAAATACTTGTCAATATTGAAGTTGAGGCATCGATACATGGTAACAATATTTATACGGGAATTATTTTATTTGAATAAGGGAACAATAGCTGTAACTTAAGGTTGTAACAACGGTTCCATAGAACATTTGCTTGTATCTATTTGCAGTAACTATGCGTTAAAGTTGCGCCAACTATGGCTTGAGGTTGTAGGAGTTGTGGCTTGGGGATACGATATCCGTGACTTAGAATAAAAAATATTATATATGAAAGAAAGTATATATATTAAGAGATCATTATACGTAACAAGTCCTTGTAAATATTGAAGTTTACGCATAGAGACACGACAACAACCTTTATACAAGAATTATTTTATTTGAGTAATGGAACAACAACAATAACTTAAGGTTGCAATAATGGTTACATAAAACTATTGCTTGTATCTAGTTGTAGTAATTGGGTGTTAAAGTTACAGTAGCTATGCCTATGACTTAGAATAAAACAAATTATATATAAAATAATATATATATATATATATATATATATATAGAGAGAGAGAGAGAGAGAGAGAGAGAGAGAGAGAGATTAGAAAATATATTACAACAATATTTATTTAACTAGTATGTTAAAAAAATAAAATTTACCCGGTCGCAGGTGTGGGGGCATATGGAAAGGTATGGATACCAATCCATTTAGAATATACATGGCATCAACACCCAAATCTGTGATTAGTTTTTGAATATGGAAGATGAAAAACAAGAGATACATGCCTAAACAAATTAAGAAATGCTACTATTTTGATCACTCACACATTTACATATGCTATTGTCTACACACCTTCTATTGGTGGACGATGTTATCCTATTTCTTGTAGGATATAGTAGATAGGACTAGTATGTGAAGACTCATTAGAGCTCTAAAATCATTTTGGGTTTCATTTGGAATATAAGTAAACCTACTCAAGTCTACCATCACTTTCAATGATTTGGAAGATATGTTAGCAAAAACAATCAACCTAGTGCACCCATTTCAAATACTTGGGATTTATGTTAAGATTTAATGACTATAGGTATGGAGATTGGTTCTTTCCATATCAAAAAGTGGGAAAAATAATCACACTATGGTTATCCTTGGGTGGCACATTAACCTTAGTAGTGTCCATACCAGGATATTGGCATTCCCTAGCTTATATTCTTGTTGGTATCTTGGGAAATATTAGAAAAAAATGCTTTCATTTTATCTAGAAGGAAAGGAAAATCAAAGGAGGCATCCCTATAGTAAAATGGAAATGGATTTCCAAGCCAAAAATCACATGATTCGTTGGATACTAAAGAATATTCATCATTTTTGGAAAGCATTATTTTCCAAGAGTCTTTGGAGAATCATAAAACATTTAGGCTTGTGGCGGGATGTAATAAAATCAAAGTAAATAGGCAAAATTTCATATAAGGATAAATTTTACAAAAGTTCCAACAGTTCTTCCCACCATTTATCTTCTGGTATTCTGGTCCGTTGAAGTTTTCTCAATGTTTCATCAGCCTCGGTATATCTGAAAATGGTAGGCTGAATTGGAAACAAATGCTTTACTTCATGCTCAAGATAAAATAAATTTTCCAATCTGTCATGAAGATTTTTTCCTGTTGGCAATGCTGCTTCTGATGTACTGGTTGAAGAATTGGCCTGATTGTCAGCATACTTGTCCAATTTTTCAACATAGCTTTCAAGGTCCATTAGTTTATCCTTTGAAACTATAGGACTGAGAAATCCTTTTTTCAACAAAATATCAAATCTTTCTCTGAAGGCAATGATTTCTTCTTGCATATCTGAGCACCTTCGTTCTAGATTATGCATAAGGGTTCTCTTAGTAAAAACTCTTTTTATTTCCAAAATTGTTCCGGTCCTGTCCTGAATACCAAGTTCTGCAAGTTGGTGTCTGGTTTGAGTGTTTAGAAACTGTATGAGTTGATTGGCTTCCTCAGGCTTATTTCCCAATTCTTCTCTTGTACTTTGAACTTCTTCTATAGCCAATTTGACTAAATCATTATGTTCATACATAATCTGAATTGAAGACCAGACATCCTTTATTGATTGGATAATGTTGTCCCAAAGAATTTCATTTATTTCCTTTAAAGGTTTCTCCAATGTGAGATCCTTTTCCAATGCTTTAACCAATTTTTCTAATCTTTTGACCTCTCTTGTTTTATCTGCAACACTCATTTTTGAGAGATCATATCTTTGTTCTAAATTAGTAAGCTGTAACTTTTTGTGCTGGAGTTCTGTTACTTGAAGTTTCAATTCATTCATTGACTTTATTAATTCTTCAGAACTCAAATTGGAAGTATTTACCTGTGATAGCTCTGTTGGTTGACCTGTTGTGGATGTACCTGTACCTGTAATTGCCTCTGTTGTTGATGCTGGAATAGTAGACTACTTGTTCTTTAATGTCTGTTCAAGCTCTTTTTCTGTTTCATTTAGTTGCTCATTCAGTTTCAAAAGCAAGTCCATCATTTCTTCTTCATAATTTTTCTTTATCATCTCTTCAGTTTGTGGATGTCTTGAAGCTGGCAATTTCAACTGCTTTCTCAAAGCTGCAATATCATCATCTTTTTTCTTGATTAGGGCCTCTATACCTTTGACATATTTAGGATTGTGACCCAATCCAATGATTATTTCCTCCAATGTATTTATCCTGTTGTCTTTGGCCTAAGAAGAGGCTTTTTCAAGCTGCAATTGTGCATTAGTGTTCTCCAAAGAATCCTGCAACTTCTGAGTTGCCATTGCTTTATCGGTCAGAGTAGAATAGATCATTTCACCAATCTGCTTATGTAACTCAATCTGATCTAAAGGATGAATATCCTTTGCTAAGACTTCAAAATTTGTTCTAATATAATCTGCAGCTGTTTGAGGCTGCTGCACTTTTGGTTTGAAGTGACTCATTATCATTTTGCCTTGCTGAATGTCATAAGCTGACATCAATCTTTCTTTATTCTTAGGAGCCATCTTCAAATACTGATTGTAAACTTGGAGTCTTAGTGGATCATTCCTAGATTTTATATTGATAAAGGTTTTCTTTATATCTCCTGCATCTTTAACTGGTGGTTTGAAAGAAGATATTTCAACACTCTGTTGCTTTTTCATCTCTTTTCTCTGTAAAGTAGTGGATGCCCCACTGAATGTACCTGTTTGTTGACTATCCAAATATTCTCTTTGGCTATCAGGAATTTCCTGTTAGGAAATTTACCAGAGAACATAAATAATTTACTGAGAGAAATAAATAAACATAATTATGAAAGAGCCAGCGACAAATCATAAACATAAACACAAATATTTAACCAGGAAAAACCCTAAACTTTGGGGAAAACCTGTCCAAATGAAATTTCATTAGCCTTGGCCAAAACCCTTGCCAATCCAGCCAAGTGAGCTTTCACCGCTCACCTCCAGGCCTACCTTACAATGAATTATTCCTAGCCTCTTATAGGCTCCATTAAATGTAATACCATGGGCCAAAACCATGGGTGCACAAAACCATGTGCCCCAAAACCACTACTATCTACCCTAGTCAACTTTGACTCTATCCTGAGTCATTTTTACCTAACATTTCCTGAACAAAATCTACTTCTGGAAGAGGATTTAATTTTTGTCTTTTAGCATGAGGCTATTCTGAAGATCCACCAACAGGGGTAGCAACTTCAGCATCTCTCTTCTTGCCTTTTTCTATATTGATAGGAGTTTGTAAAATTGAAATTTCTGGCTCATTGATTTGAATAGGAGGAATTTGTACTTGACCCTATTCTTTAGAAGTCTCAGGTTGCTCTGTCATTGTGAATTTTTCAAATACTTGTATGTCAGGCTCCTTTTATTTTCCTTTAGATTGTACTGTGGCCAATGCATTGATCTCCTGTAAATTTTGCTGAGAAGTCCCTGCAGAAGAAGGACCAATACCTGGTATTTGCACCTGTCCAAAAGAGTCTAGGTCAAGTATTTTCTCAAGGTATTTCATTACATTTTCAACATTGACCTGCTCACTATCCTGTTCTACCAATGTTCCTTCCATCCATTCATCCATATTGGCATATTGTTCAATTTATGGAATTTTGTGATGAATGTATGGTGATAGTTTATTTTTCATTCTTCTATCATAGATAAAGCTATTTGGGTCATAAGGCACCCAGTAAAATTTTTTTTGTAATCTGAGATATTCTTCTAAGATTCTTTCTGCTTCCTTTCCAGCATCTCTAGAGTTACAAACAAAGGGACCTAATTGACTTTTGATCCTAAGTTGAGCCTTTTTCTTTGCATTGCAGAAATGAACTATATCTGAGTTAATCATCTGCCTGAAATACTCTAGTGCAAAGAGTCTCATGGGGACATATTTGGGCAACTTGAATGGGCACAATTCACATCCATATATTATGATCTTAGTGTGATTTTGATACAAGTACCAGTCACCTACCCTATATTGTTTTGAGAGCTGTAGAATTTTCTTGATTTCATTATTGACTCTAGGAGGGGAAACTCCTGTTAACAAAGTGGTTGCAAGGTGTACAAATAGGTCAATAAACTCATTATAGGAGTAAGGAGAATCAGAGGAATTATGGGTGATGGCAGACCAAAATATCACAGACCTAGGATTTCCTTTGGCATCAAGTTTCTAAACATGAAAAGGGAAACTTTCTGATTGGTAATAAATCATGAGATGATATATAACAGAAGAATATTTGAACACTTTTTCATTCTCAAATCTCATGAAATGATCATGGATTTTATCAGCAATGTAGGATGCAAAATCATACTTGACAGCAGGGGACTGTCCAGGGGTAAATATAGACAACAATACTAGGGTTAATTGATCAACATATTCACTAGTATTGAAACCCATGATAAAGGATATCATATTCCGAATAAGCCTGCCCACATCAGTGAAAAAAGTATAACCATAGGGGGGAGGGCCTTTGGGCTGATGCTCTGGTAACATGAAGGTTTGACAAATGCGATTTAACTCTTCATGGGACAAATTGGCAGATTTTTCAAGTAATTCTCCCATGGACAGGGGAGTGAGGGCTTGACCAGGTTGAAATTGCAGCATTTCATTTATCGACTGAGTAGTGATTGGGAAAAGGATGTTCTGACTCAGGGACAAAACTTCTCTTTGATTGGGGTCATAGTTTGCATGGCAGTAATGAATTAACTCAGGAAAAATATGGACTGAGGGGAGAAGATACATGGGGAGATTGGATTCCCATAATCCAATAATATCAAAACCGTTTATAAAGTTATCTCTGCAGCGGAAAAAGGTTCGAAGAGGATTATCACTAAGAACGAGGTCTTTAATTTGAAAATCTCTATCTGCTAGGGGCAGATAGTCTAAATCTCTGTGAGGGGCATTCAAAGGTGCGACGTTCAGAGCCACTGGAACCTCCATTTCTGGTTCTTGTGGATTCATAAATGAATTTCGGGTTTTTGTGAAGAACAAACACAATTACAAGTTTTGGGAATGCAATTTACAATTCTGGGGATTGAACAAGACCAAATTGAACTCTGTTTCTGTCTTTCGTGCGGAATTTAAAACAAAAGCTAGGATTTCACAGAGTTTTAACGGGAATTGGGGTAAATACCTGTTTTTGGGGAGATGAACAATGATTAAACAGGTACAGGCTATGGCGTATGAACTCTGGATTACTGGTATGCAATTGTCTTCAGCAAAATATAGTTGATGGCGCTTGACAGTTTGTTTTTGAAATTCTCTGCATGAGACTTTGGTCGTTCACAGAATAATGAAAATGACGCGGGAAAAATTGTTTTATTCACAAAGTCCAAAGGGTGACGGGGTTTTTTTTATTTATTTAATGGATGACGTCAGCAGGTATGGAGGATGAGTCACGGGAGGCAAGCGGTAAGCGGTTTCCATCGCACCGCTTTTGGGGAAAAGTGGTTTTGGGCGGAGGGTGAGAGATTCCATAGAATGATTGACGCGTGGCATGGCATTGTTTGAAAACCGCTGGGCCATCGTGCGTTATTGTTCGGACTCGGATGGCTAGTGATATCATTAATAACCGTTGATCTCAGATGGGTTGATCGAACGACAATGGGGACGTGGAAGTGACGGTGATTTAATAGCCGTAGTCTTCCCAGGAAACGTTTTGGCCCAGAATCCGGCAAGGATTTTTAAAAAATCCGGCAAATATTTTATCAGAATCATGTTTACAGTTGTTAAACTTTAGTATTTTGAGTGCCCTAAGGGTTTTTGGTAGTGCTGAATCCATTTCCACTGTCAAAAATGGATCCCAAACACTCCAACTACCTGATTTCTTGAATTTTAGTTGCCCGGATTCTGGCAAGAAACTGCCGTCCGGGCTATTTTTTTGCCTGGGTAGACATCTCCGGATTTAATATGGAGGGCCTGACGCAATTAAACGTTAATTAATCTCATCGGGGGGAATCTGATTGGCGGAGTTAATTAATCGTGAGGATTAATCAATTTGTTTATAAAAATGCAGGAAAGTGATCGGGAAATGATTTAACCAAGGTTAGGGATTAAGGGAGGTATTGGGGATTTTACAAAGGGTTTATAGTTTTAACCTTGGGAAAGGGAGTCGGGGGATTAAAATACACAGGGGAAGAATTATTTTTGTATTAAAACACGTAATAAAACATGTTTTAATTATTTTTCAATATACTTTTATTATATGATAATTAAATCAGATTAATCTAATTACCATAGGGGGCGGAATTTAATATTACGATATATTTAGCCAAAGGGGGCATAAAGTGGGTTTTTTATTTAAACATGTGGGAATAAATAACTTTGGCTAAAATTTATTAATGGGTTTTTGGGGATATTATATAAAAATGAGTTATATATAATAGGAGAAGGTTATTTTTGTAAGGATTTAATACATAAAATCAATGTTAATATGAAAAGGGGACAATGTAAACTCAAAATACATTAATATAACTAAGAAAGTGAAGATTTAAAAGCAAATTGCATTATAATCACTTCATCACTTAGACTTGGAATAAAATGTGATTTTGAGGGTTTTTTATGAAATAATGCATAATTTTCCTAAGTAAAATGGGATTTTACTTAGGAAAAGATGTTTAGAAATGAGTGAATGTTATGAAGAATGACTTCAGGTACTTAGGATTTTCCAATTATTGGGCCGAGGGTCCGGTCCCTCCAAAAGTCAAGGAAATGCCTTGAGCCCCTCTAATTTTCAAATACCTTAGTACTTAGGGGAAATTAGTGAAATCTTTAGGGGAAGATGAGAAGGGAAGTTAATAACTTTGACTTTGCTTTGCTTTGAATTTCTTCGAGTATAGTGTCTGCCTTTGCACTTTGTGATGAAAGTAAATATTAACACATTTAGAGTCATTGTCCATCACATGCAATTCTGCAACATCATCTACCTACCCTACCTACTTTACTCTACCATTTTTTCTTCTTTATTAGGGTGCACTTAGACTGGCAAACCCTTATCACACTTTCTTTTCTTTTACATGTAGAAATCTATCTAAGTCTAGCCTTATTACATCCAAGGGCTCAGATTAAGCTATTGAGCTCCTTTTATTTACTCTACCTATCTACTTATCTGCCAAGATTAAACAGTTTGGTCATATTTTATTCTTTATCTCTAAAACATGAAATTGAAAGATGAAATAACTAAGCTTAAACTGTTTGACTATTCATAAATTGTGGCATAGGATACAAGTTGCACACAATTTTATTTATTACATAAGAGCAAAAAGTAGTGGCATTTAGACTTGCACACTTTCCTTGGCCTTTCTTTTGGTGGGGTTCATTTTCTTTTACTTTTTTGGACATTTTTATTCTTTTTACCCTTTTATTTTTCTTTTAGGGCATACCCTCTTTACATTTTTTAAATTTTTTAAATTTTTTGATAATATGGAAAACCTTTGCAACAAGAAAATGTATGAACATATTACATAGCCCATCAAGTCAATCATGAAATATGACACCTATTGGTATAGGAGTCTAACACTGGCTCCACTTGGGGATGGCTTTTCCTGGTGAAAAGTCAAGAACAGCAGGTCAATTGTCCTCATCCATTGACCTTGGTGAACCTGTAAATGTCTTCTGTCTTCTGCAAACTGAAATCTGATCTGAAACTAAAACAACACACAAAAGTTTTCAAACCAAATTAATGAAAAACTAGCTGAAAATTGAAAACTAAAAAAAAAATGCTCAAAATTCTGAGCTTATTGGCACTCATCTACCTACTCAATCTACTAAAAATCTTATTGAATCGGGTAATACAAAAATGCCAATTAAGCCAATCAAGTAGTTGTAACAATAAATGGATAACTTGATTTCTTGTGATCAAAATTGGAAGTATATTATGATCATGTGCCTTTATAATAAATGATATGATGTGTAAAGGCCACTTTTGATGTATTTGATCCTTATAGAGAAAACATGTTTTCAGATTTGGGCTAAAAATATTCTCCATATAATCTGATATAGGATCAATAAAAGTATGATGTATGTTATTTACTTCTAGGCCTTCAATGACTGGTTGCTCAGTTGTATTCTGAATATTAAGCCTTGAAACTATTTCTTCTATCTTGTGTTTGAAAGAATAATCATCCTCAATATGCAAGTCAAAAGATAGTACAATTTCCTCTTGCTTAGGAGAAGGAAGATTTTCAAAGAATTCTTTAGGATTTGGAAATTGTATGACTGAATTTGAGAATGCAAAAGTTTAATTTCATTTTTATAATTTTCAGAAATTATCTCAAGAACACATATTTTCAGTTTGGGAGAATATTTTCTTGATTTCAAAAGAAGAAATAAAGCTCTTAAAAAATCCTCATCAAGCTGAAGTTCTAATATCTCATCCCTCAAAATAGTTAGTGATTGTTTTGTGAAATTATCATAATTATCATCATACTGATCATGTAAGTCTAAAAAATCTTCTAAGAACCTTGATTTTCTTAGGAATAGGTCATTTTGTAATAGCTTGCATCTTTTGAGGCTCGAACTTCACTCCTTCCTTTAAAACAATATGAACCAAATACTCGAATTCTTATTTCCCAAAAGCACATTTGGATATTTTTACATAAAAATGATTGTTCTCAATAATTTATATAACTTTTCCACATGTTTAGTAGTGTGGTATTCCCATGATTTATTATAAATATGTGTATTATCAAAGAAAACCAACACAAATTTTATAAGATGGGATCAAACAAAATTGTTCTTAAGTCGAGCCCGCCAGACTTCAAACG